>CM016618.1:3400734-3649235 GCA_005393395.2 Gossypium australe
AATGAAGGAGGCCACCATGAGTGGTCTCATGGTCTTGGGTCGCTTTTGGGTCAAATAGGCAGAAATGGGTCGTGTGGTCCCAATGGGCTCGCGAGCCCCACAAGGGCCAATTTTATGGACTTATGTGAAATAATAAGCTCGACCATGTCGTCCACATGGCTAAAGGCTGTTTTGGGCTTAGCGGGCCACACGAGCGTATGAGCACCATTTGGGCCATACTTTGGGCTTTGGGCCCAACTATACCTTTTGATTGCTAAAGGTTGCACAAGTCATGCTGATCGACTGTGGACCTATTGATGAGTTGATCCATATACTTAGACCCCAATGTGAGAAATAACTGTTATGCCCTTAAAGGGTAAAATGTCTAAAATACCCTTATATGATACATGACTGATCTTGTATGTCATTTGATGATATGTTCGCATTCATATGTGATATTTTGTTGCATGGGGATGGGATCTTGTATTGGAGGAAGTGATTGATATGTGAGGGTCACACGGGTCACACGAGACGATTGTGGACCCATCGATGGCTTTAAGTCAATTATGTGATTGGCAGCTCTGCTGCAATATTGGTTAGTGCCGCCACCGGTGCTACATAAGAAGTGTAGGGATGGGTAGGTCAATTTAATACCCACAGGAGTGTAGGGTTGGATAGGAGACGGAGTGTAGGGTTGGTTTGGGTATTTATGAATTGCATATATTGATTCTGATATTGAGATGGGATTAGGCCCAAATAAATGTGATATGTGTCATTGATATGGGCTCAGGCCCAATCGAGGCTGATAGGGGCTAAGCCACAATTGCCACCGTTTTGTAATGGGCTTAGGCCTAGATAGATGTGATGTATGATATTTGATTGTTGGGATTGCACACACTGAGTGTTTGCAAACTCACCCCTCTTTTTAATTTTTCAGGTAAACTCTAGTGAGACGGTTCGACGTACTGTGGGACTCAAAAGTGGCCATACTACGAACAGTTGCATTTTTGTGTTTTTAATTTACTTTATTCTTTATTATATTTTCTTTAATTTGGGTTTTGTTGTAATAAGGCCTTTCTCTAGTTGTGTTTTAAATTTTGGGATTTAATTGTGTTGATTGCATAATTTTTAGTTTTAGGTCTCAGGTTTTAAAAAAAGAAAACAATGTTTTACAAACCAATCGTAAGTACACAAACCTTTTTAAAGAAAAGCTTCCTCTGTATTTTGAAAGTTTAAGTAACAAGTTTAAAGATTCCTACATAAAGTTTTAATCAAACATATACCAAAAGATTTTGAATTAAGTTATCACTGGCAAATGTTTTAAACTAAGAACTCAAATGACTTCAAGACTTTACATCAACTTTAGATTTTACGATTCACCCATCATTGTGACACCGCCAGATTCAGCCATAACGTCTGGGCCGGGTTTGGGGTGTTACATTTAATGGTATTAGAGCCTAGGTTTCAAAACTCAGGCCGTGAAATAGGCTTTAGTTTTTTATTTTAAAGTTGTTTACAAATGAAACAAAGCATTTTGAATGATTTTACTGTGTGGCACACCGAGTCTCCGGCATTGAACCAAGTAAGTCTTCTATACTGAAATCTATTTTAAATGGTTATACTGTAGATACTACTAGTATTACTTTAGATAACAGGCTATACTGAGACTCTTTAGTTAGAGTAAACTGAAAAACAGTAGGAAACTAAAACTGTAGTAAGCTTACGATTGTGAAAACAACTCTTAAACTACTACTCTCATAAAACATTTACTTTAATTACTAAAATTGTAACTAATTTGCATAAATTTTTTAAGTTAGATAATATGCATAGTGAAAATGAGCACTAGAGGTACTCGTTAAAGGGGTACAGGAGGTCGTGGCAAAGGCCATAGAAGTGCTAGGGATGGGTCCTCAACATCTGATCATTTGCCTAATTTAGAAACCAGTGCGACACCAACCTCACCTGTGACTGAGATTGGGTCACACGATCGAGTAGCTAGGGACAACGCATTTTCCCAAGCAATTTTAAGGATTCCAGAAAGGGTTGTTGGGCCTAACACTGGTATTGGGAACCGGGGATCGATTTCAAAGTGACTCCGATCGAATGAAGCTGAGATCTTCAAGGGCGTTGTGGGAGTAGATCTTAATGTGGCTGAATATTGGTTGGAGGCCACAAAAATAATAATGGATGATCTTGACTGCACTTTCGAACAAAAACTAAAAGGTGCTGTGCCATTGCTGCGAGAGGAAACCTACCAGTAGTGGCTTATCGTGAAAGAGGGTACTCAACCTGACCGGGTAACTTGAGAATTCTTCAAATCTGCGTTCCAGTGAAAATATGTGGGTGCAAGTTATGTGAATGCCTGAGGGAGAGAATTCTTGAATTTGACTCAGGGGGATAGGTATGTGGCAAAGTACGAGGCAGAGTTCCTAAGACTTGGTCGATATGCTAAAGGGATGGTGGCGACAAATTATGAGCGTAGCGTGTGATTTGAAGACGGCCTCAATGATAGTCTTCGGGTATTGATAGCTCTACAAAAGGAGCGAGATTTCACAGCATTGGTGGAGAAAGTAAAAATTGCTGAGGATGTGAAGCGCACTGAGTGCCTAAACTGGGAAAGAGAAAGGGGTAAAAATAAAAGGGATTCAGAGTCTTCTGGTTCCGTGCAGAGGCCTAAGAAAAGGGCTAGAGTGGATGGGCCAATCAGAGCTGGGCCCTATTGCTACTACTAGGTTACCGCCTTGTGCTGTTTGTAGAAAAGGCCATGTAGGTGAGTGCTGGAAGAGGACGGTCGCCTGTCTGAGTTGTGGTTCCATGGAGCACCATATTAGGGAATGTCTCAGAAGACCGAATCTGATACAAGCTATTGGTAGGGGTAATATGCAGTCGCCGATGGGTGGTTAGCAGCCGCCTAGAGGCCGTGGTCAGGCTAGAGGTGGAAACAGTTTGGGACGTGGCCGTGGACCATCAGGCAGAGGTGCGGGATATACCAAGGCGATGTAGCTAGCCTAAATCTACACTGCTCGTTACTGAGAGGACGGAGATGCCCCAAATGTGATAACCGATACATTTTTATTCATGAAGTACCTTATACGGCACTGATTGACATTGGATCTACTTATTCGTACATTGCATGCACTATGATTGAGACTTTGGGTGTTACGTTTGAAATTGCTATAAATGAAGTCACTGTGTTGAGTCCTCTAGGGCAGTCAATGAAAGTGAATAAGCTATTTAAGGATGTACCTTTAGTGGTCCAAGGGGTCACCTTTTTGGAAAATTTGATGGAATTGCCTTTTGGAAAAATTGATTTAATCTTAGACATGGATTGGCTGGTGAAACACTGGGAAGCTCTGGATTGTGCTGTAAAATGCATGGTATTGAGAACTGGAGAAGATGATGAGGCAGTGGTAATCGGGGAATGTCAGGATTATTTATCAAATGTAATTTCTGCATTAAGGGCTGAGAATTTGGTTCGCAAGGGCTGCGAGGCGTATTTAGCCTACACTAGTAATTTAGATTCTAAAGGTTCTGCTGTCAAGGATTTGAGAACGGTTAAAGAATTTTTGGATGTCTTTCCCGATGAGCTACCTGGGTTACCTCCCAATCGAGAAGTTAAATTTGGAATCAAACTTTTACCTGGTAAAGCTCCGGTGTCCATCGCCCTTTATAAAATGGCACCGAAGGAGCTGGTGGAACTTAATGCTCAAATTTAGGAATTACTGGACCGAGGATTCGTTCGGCCGAGTGTGTCTCCGTAGGGAGCACCAGTGTTATTTGTGAAAAAGAAGGATGGGTCTATGCGAATGTGCATCGACTATCGGCAATTGAATAAGCTGACCATCAAGAACAAGTACCCACTGTCGAGGATAGATGATCTTTTCGATTAGCTCCGAGGAGCCACAATTTTCTCAAGAATTGATCTCCATTCAAGGTACCATCAACTGAAGGTTAAAGAGAAGGATGTCTACAAGACAACATTTAGAACTCGTTATGGTCACTACGAGTTTCTGGTGATGCCGTTTAGGCTAACGAATGCACCAGTCGCTTTCATGGACCTCATGAATCGAGTGTTCCAACCCTATCTAGATTAGTTCGTGGTAGTTTTTATAGATGATATCCTGGTGTATTCGAGAACCGAAGATGAACATGATGCACACTTCGTGTTGTTCTACAGATTTTGAGGGAAAAGCAATTGTATGCCAAATTCAACAAGTGTGAGTTCTAGTTAAGGGAAGTTACTTTTCTAGGTCATGTGGTTTCGACTGAGGGGATTACGGTTGATCCTTGGAAAATTGAAGCTATGTTGGATTGGAAACCACTTAAGATAGTGTCCAAAATTCGAATTTTTTTGGGTCTGGCAAGGTATTATAGACGGTTTGTTGAAGGTTTTTCGTTGATAGCTGTTCCTTTGACTAAGTTACTGTGTACAAAGGTACCGTTTAAGTGGACTGGTAAGTAGCAAGAAAGTTTGAGAAACTTAAGAAGATTTTGACGGAGGCCCCTATCTTGATTCAGCCAAAGCCTGGGAAAGAGTTTACGGTCTACAGTGATGCATCACACGTTGGTTTAGGCTATGTATTGATGTAGGAGGGTAAAGTAGTTGCGTATGCGTCACGCCAGCTTAAGACTTACGAGGCAAATTACCCAACACATGACTTGGAATTGGCTGTGGTGGTATTTGCACTAAAAATTTGGAGACATTACCTTTATGGAGAAAAGTACATAATTTATACGGACCACAAAAGTCTTAAATACCTCCTTACTCAGAAGGAGTTGAACCTTGGGTAGCGTAGATAGATCGAGGTGCTTAAAGATTATGATTGCACGATTGAATATCACCCGGGTAAAGCAAATGTTGTAGCTGACACACTAAGCCGTAAGGCTATGTCTGATTTAAGAGCTATGTTCACCCGATTGAGTTTGTTTGACAATGGTAGCCTGCTGCTGAGCTTCAAGTTAAGCCGTTGTGGATTGAGTAGATTAAAGATAAACAATTATTAGATGAGACTTTGGGTCTTCGATTTCGACAGGTTGAGAGTGGGGAAACTTCAAACTTTAGATTGAATAGTGAAAGGGTACTGTGTTTCCGTGGGAGAGTTTGTATACCAAGGGATACTGATTTAAGACAGTCTATACTGCGAGAAACGCATAGTAATCCTTATGCTATGCATTCTGGTGGGAACAAGATGTACCGAGATCTCCGTGAACTTTACTAGTGGCCGGGACTTAAGCGTGAGGTTATTGAGTTCGTGAATAAGTGTTTGACATGCCAGCAAGTCAAGGAAGAACATCAGTTACCTTCAAGATTTCTTCAGCGAGTTAAGATTCCACTTTGGAAGTGGGAGAGGGTAACTATGGATTTTGTTAGTGGGCTGCCCCTAACGCCTATTAAGAAAGATTCGATATGTGTTATTGTGGATCGGTTAACTAAGTCTGCCCATTTTATATCGGTCTGAACTGATTACTTATTACAAAAGCTGGCTAAGTTATATGTGGCCAAATTGTAAGATTATATGGGGTACCAGTCTCTATAATATATAACAGAGATCATTGTTTCACATCTTGGTTTTGGAAGAAATTGCACGAGGCACTAGGTACAAGGTTGGATTTGAGTACTACGTTCTACCCTCAGAGTGATGGTCAGTCGGAAAGGTTGATCCAGATATTGGAAGACATGCTCAGAAGTTGTGTAATGGACTTTCGAGGTAGTTGGGAAGATTACTTGCCACTAAGAGAGTTTGCATATAACAATAGTTACCAATCCAGTATACAGATGGCACCGTATGAGGTATTATATGGTCATAGGTGTCGTACCCCTACGTGTCAGACTGAGTTAGGCGAGCGGCGAGTTCTGGGGCCAAAATTAGTTACTGATACTGAGGATAAGGTGAAACTTATTCGGGATCGATTGAAGAAAGGATCTGATAGGCAAAAGTCATATGCCAATCTTAAACGCCGAGCGATTGAGTACTCTATGGGGAACTTCGTGTTCCTTAAGGTCTCCCCATAGAAGAAGGTACTAAGGTTTGGTCGTAAGGGTAAGTTAAGCTCTAGATTCATTGGGCCATACTGTATACTGAAACGTGTAGGATCGGTTGCCTATCAGCTTGAATTGCCTCCAGAGTTGAACCAAATCCACGATGTGTTCCATGTTTCTATGCTAAGGTGGTACCATTCTGACCCTTCGCATATTGTGTCAGTTGAGGAGATCAAAATTAGACCTAATCTGACCTTCAAAGAGGAGCCAGTGCAGATTGTGAATCGTGGTGTTAAGGTCCTGCGTAAAAAGTCAGTCCCACTGGTGAAAGTGTTACGGCATAATCATGGTTCAGAGGAAGCAACGTGGGAATCAGAGGAGGTGATGCGGCAGTAATACCCTTACCTTTTCTAACTAGGTAAATTTCGAGGCCAAAATTTCTTTTACGGGATAGAGTTGTAACGCCCCAAAGTTTTAAGCTTTTAAATTCTGTGTTTTGTGGCATGAAATGCATGTTAGCACTGTTGGATTAGTGATTTTGAGTGTTTGGAGGTTTTTATGAAGTCCTGGGTTCAAGCCTAGATATATGGGAATTTTTGTTTTTAGCACTAAGGGAACCTTGACTCTAGGTTGTATGCTTCTTATTTTTGATGGGTAAAATATAACACAAGGGGCGCCTGAGGTGTAGTGGTAGATGGTGTGCTCTCTGTCTAAAGGGGGCCTAGGTTTGAGTCACTCCCTGCTCAAAAGAGCATTTATTTTACTCCTTTTCTGAGCTAGTAGTTGAGTTGGAATGGAACTCTGGTGGAGAGAGAGTTTGAATCGGTCAAGGGAGTGAGTTAAGGAGTGGATGAAGGAGTGATAAGGGCAGAAAATCAAGTGGATTGAGTTGTTGAGAAGTTGCAGCCGAAATGGGACACTAGGTATGCATAGAATTTCGGTAAGGGGGAAATTTAGTTCACTTTTTAGCTTTTGTGAGTCTTTTTTCTCTCAGTTGGCCGATTACACCTCCCTTTCTTTACTTCTTCCCCGTGCCAAATATTGTTTTTTTCTTCATCTCTACTATCCTCTTCTTTAATTAGTTTGTGCCATAATCGAACCTTTTTACTGTGTTTCTCACCCATTTTCTTTGACTAGGCCGATTCTCTCACACACTCTCTTCTTCCAATTACTAGCATTCGTTCCTTAAACAAAAGGGTTTGACTTGGGGATTTGTTTTGATTGTTCGGGTTGCACTTTCATTTTCTACTCCTTGTAGCCGAAGTGTGTGTAAGTATTCTTGACTCTTTTTAAGTGGTTCTTGGTTAACAAAGTCGCCATATATTTACTCCGGCTTTCTTTCTTTTGGCGGAATCTTCACTCTGTCTCAAAGTGCGATGTTGGGTATACATAGGTGTTCTCAAGGAGTAAGAGGGGGCACGTGTTCAGAGGTAGTTGAAAGCCTAGTCTCAGTTTTTTATCATAGTAAGTGTTCTTGCCTTACTTTTTAGTTGAGGTCGAATGCTTTTGATGGTATTAAAGGTTATCAAATGTGGTTGTAAACCACATATTATGCAATCTTTGTTAATAAGGTTTTTTGGGTAACACAGATCTCGACAAGGAGTTAATCATTGCTAACGATTAGTGATGATTTAATAAAGCTCGGTCGATTAAGGTAAGTGATGGTGTGGTTTCGGCTTTTGGAAAAGAAGGATAATTGTACTGATTGAATGGCTAACTGTTAGTCTTGAATGTTGTAGGTTCGGTGGTAGGGATTCGAAATGTGCTTCGTAATCAAGTTGTGTACACACACCACTCCAATTGTAAATCGGCAAATGCTGATATGCCGAAATGCCGAAAAGCCAAAAATACGGCAACGGTTACCATACGAGCGCACGAACGCTCATATGGGAAAGTCGATATAATGACGGAGGCCATCATGAGCGGTCTCATGGTCTTGGACCTCTTTTGGGTCAAATGGGCCGTGTGGGCCCCATGGGCTCGTGGGCCCCACAAGGTCCAACTTTATGGACTTATGTGAAATAATGAGTTTGACCATGTCATTCACATGGCTAAGGGCAGTTTTGGGCTTAGCGGGCCACACAAGCTTATGGGCCCCACTTAGGCCATACTTTAGGCTTTGGGCCCAACTATACCTTTTGATTGCTAAAGGTTGCACAAGTCGTGCGGATTGACTGTGGACCTATTAATGAGTTGATCCACATACTTGGACCCCAATATGAGAAATGACCGTTATGCCCCTGAAGGGCAAAATGTCTAAAATACCCCTATATGATACATGATTGATCTTGTATGCCATTTGATGATATGTTCGTATTCATATGTGATATTCTGTTGCATGGGGCTGGGATCTTGTATTGGAGGAAGTGATTGGTATGTGAGGGCTGCACGGGTTGCGGGAGACGACTTTGGACCCACCGATGGCTTTAAGCCAATTATGTGATTGGCAGCTCTGCTGCAATATTGGTTAGTGCCGCCACCGGTGTTACATAAGGAGTGTAGGGATAGGTGGGTCGATTTAATCCCCACAGGAGTGTAGGGTTGGACAGGAGACGGAGTGCAAGGTTGGTTTGGGTATTTATGCATTGCATATACTGATTCTGATATTGAGGTGGGCTTAGGCCCAGATAAATGTGATATGTGTCATTGATATGGGCTCAGGCCCAACTGAGGCTGATGGGGGCTAAGGCCCAATTGCCACCATTGCTGTAATGGGCTTAGGCCCAGATAGATGTGATGTATGTTATTTGATTGTTGGGGTTGTACACACTAAATTTTCGCAAACTCACCCCTTGTTGAAACCATTTTAAAATCTCTTTTAGAAAAATGGGGATCGACTTTAAAAAACGAAATGGGAGTTGCCACCAATCCCTTTTTTCTTAGGTGTGATTGGATCACCTTGTAAAATGTTTCATTTTAAAACGTTTGATTTTGGGTCTACGAAAAATGAGAAAACAGTTCGGGAGTCGGTTACATATGAGGAAGGGTTAACACCCTCATAACGCCTAAAAAATTGGTACCTAATTGATAAGATCATGTCCAAATGTTTGAAATTTAAAAAGTTCAAAAATAAGATCCCTTATTGGCAAGAAAAAACCAAGATTTACCTATTCCAAAGAAATAAGAATACCATACCCAATAAGCTAAGATACAGCATCTCATAACTTTGAAGCTAGGTGCATCTTTATTTAGGAAAATTCTTACCTTGAGAGACCAAACATCACACTCAATAAGTTAGGATACAACATTTTGAATTCTCAAGAATAAGTTTTTTATTTTGAAATTAGTAATCTTGAATTTTGAAAGTAGAGGCATACCTAATACTTTGAACTTTGCGAGAAAAATCACAACCCAATAAGTTAAGGCACGATTCTTTTCGTAAATTCCCAAATATCACATATCACCAAAAAATATTTTAAAAAAGTTTTTTTTTTTAATTTAAAAGGGTATTTTCATAAAAAATGGCATGAGTAATGTAACATACATATCAATTGCATAAATAAATAAATAAAGCATTAGATTAAGTTATTAAAATAAATACACATGCAATATAAAATGATAGCAGTTAATGCAACTTTCATAATCAAACAAAAAGGGAATGATATATCTAAACATTTAAACAAATAAATAAAAATACATGTAAAACCAAAAGAAATTATTTATATAACAAAACATATTTATATAATTTAGCAACTTAGTACATATAACACAAATAATTGATAACTAACAAATAATAGTTTTAAATAAATACATATATATACAAAATAAATTTTAAACAAAACATGATAAAATATAGTATTATATTATAAAATGTAATAATTAACACATATAGATATTAAAATAATATGTTTAAATGCATAGTAATAAATAATTGTATTTTATAATATTAATTAAATAATCAAATACTAATTAATTATAAAAAGATTAAAGTGAAATTTAAACAGATTTCTGAGGTCAATTTAAAAAATAAAACATTGATGTGGATGAAATTTAAATTAACAAAATAACAGAAGGACTAAAATTGCAATTTCCCCTTTTAAACGAAACACGCGGATCCTGATCGGGTTTGCGGGTCGACGCGCGGACCCTACCTTGATGAAACGACGTCGTTCAGTTTCTTTTATAAATATTAGTTTTTAAAAAAAAAACATTTAGTTTAGGGTTTTAAAAAAAAGTTTGAAGATCCTCTGAAAGGGCCTCGCCCTTCGTCAGTCCCGATTGCAGGCTCCGGGAGCCACGCGCCGTACGCGCTTCCGCGGCCGATGGCCGGAGGCCCAAAAAATTCAGTTTTTCCTCACTTTTCACGGTAACATCCCTTCTTTTATCTTTTCTTTTTCAAAAAAGGGTTATGTCTGCAAAAACATATATAATAAAAGTAAAGATAAAATAAATAACAGGATGAAAGAAGAATCACCTTTAAAAAGAAACTCTGTTTTTTATTGCTCTGGTTCTGTGAATATTCAGTTACTTTGTATTGCTCTCTCGGTATTTTTTTGCTTTTTTTCTCTGTATTTTGCGATTTTCTCTTTGTATTTTGTTGCGATAATCCAGGTCTTTTTCTTAAAAAAATCCCCCCATTACAAGTTTTTACAAAGGGGTTTTATACCTAAAAACAAAATAAAAGAAAAGGAAAAGGTATCTCTTTCGTATCTTTCCATATTTGTGCATGTTATTTGTTTCTTTTATGTTGCTTGTTTCTTTCCTTTGCAGGTTTGAAGATGAGAATCTTGCGATTCAGGCTCAGATCATGGCGCGATCTGTGGCGCAAAGAGCTGGTTGATTCATGGCGTGGCGTTTGGGCTCCTGCTGGGAACGGGGCTTACGACACGACGTTTGGAATGCTACCTGCGGCCCGAGAGTTCCTGCGGCGCCTAGGGTTTCAAAAACCCTAGGCTGAAGCTCATTTGGGTCCTTTTGGGCTGATTCTGTCTTGGGCCACCAGAGTCTGTTGGGTCATGGGTTTAGGCTAATCGGGCAGGTGGCTAGTTTTCTTAAGAATGGGGCTTCTGGATTGGGCTATGTAATATGGACTGTTTAAAATAAACACTGGTTTTATTTTTTATTTTGATTTATTCCAGCCCGGGCAAAATGGGCTTCTACAGCTACCCCTCTTTGCTCATTGTTGTGAAACAAGAATAGAGCAAAGACAATAGAAGGCTTAATTTTGCCCGGTATTGGCCAAGCCTCGACTTCTTGGTCCTCGCTCTTTTCAAATGTCTCCAACTCCACTGCAACTTCAACGGTATTGGAACTTTATCTTTATTTTAGTGAGTTTAATAGCTTCAACTTCATGAAGGCAGTATCCACTATTTTTTGATCTGCTCCACTGCAAACTCAGGGAGACTAGATCTGATATTTTCAATCTGATCCCTGCAAACTCAGGGATCACCAGATTGATGTCTTTGATCTGCTTCCTGCAACTTTAGGAATGTCGAATCTTCCATTTTCAATCTGATCCCTGCAAACTCAGGGATCACCAGATTGATGTCTTTGATCTGCTTCCTGCAACTTCAGGAATGACAAATCTGCCATCTTCAATCTGATCCCTGCAAACTCAGGGATCACCAGATTGATGTCTTTGATCTGCTTCCTGCAACTTCAGGAATGACATATCTGCTATCTTCAATCTGATCCCTGCAAACTCAGGGATCACCAGATTGATGTCTTTGATCTGCTTCCTGCAACTTCAGGAAGATGAGATCTGCAAATTCACCGATATTGCTACACCGTCCCCCGAAGGACATGTCCTGTAAACTCAGTTCTATGTATTATGAGTGACATGAATGCAACATGTCATGAAAATGATTCCTTTTAAAGGATTAGAATTTGAATGCAATAACCGGAATGAATCAAATGCACCTAATGAAATTTACTATGATACAAAAATGTTATGAGTATGATTCCTACTCTAGGTGCTATCACTCATTTGTTCTTCATTTTTGTTCATCAATCATGTTTTGCTTATTAAGTCTTGTCTAGGTTTACTTTTCGAGTCAACTCTGCTTGAATTTTGAACACACGAGGCTTGTACCATAATGAGAATCAAATACTCTTTCAATCCGACCCATCTGCAACTATAGGGTATAGGGTTTATTTCAAATTCCACCCATTCCCCACAATTTAGGGTTTTCTTAGTTCATCGCTTCACCCTCAAGTGTTATGATCTGATGTTATCACGTCCACTTATCAATTGGACAAAGAATTTAGAGAAATATTCTCTATCTAGACTCTTCTTTCTCAAATATGCACATGAAAATTCTAAACAATTGTCCTATTTTGGTTCCTTGTCTCATTTAGAAATTTCCAAAGTAATATGTAAAACTTCTCTTTTGTGAAATTATTAGTTCGTCAATCATTATTTCAATGCAACATATTTATGAATAATGGGTAACAAATAAATTGATCCCAAAAGAAGGATTAAAATTTGAATAAATTTGTAAAAAAAATACAAAGAAAAATTAATTGGAATATATCTTTGAGAAGAAAAAGAATGAGATGAATAAAACAAAAATCAGATGCCCTAGATATCGCCAATTGAGCTTCCATATACAAACTTTATGAAGACTGCCTTGAGTTCAGCATGCGTTTAGAAGACCCAAAGTATTTTGTTAATGCCCCAATATGCGGCATTCTTCCTTTCATTGTTGCTTTAAGTGCAGCGAGATGACTGCCGTCCACTCAAAATTTGAGTCGCCCTTTTCGGGTTTTCAACTCAAAACCCCTTTGGTCTCAAGGCGCCCTTTGCGGGTTTTTGCCTTGGCCTCTCCGTTTTTTTTTTTTGAAAACTCAAAGTGCCCTTTGTGGGTTTTCACTTTGGCTTCATTTTATTTTCAAGCAATCTTTACTGAATCTGAGTTTACGGGATTGGGTAAACTTTTCCCATCCATCTCGGCCAAGATCAATGCTCCTCCAGAGAAAGCCTTCTTCACCACATATGGTCCTTTCCAATTTGGCATCCATTTTCTTCTGAAATCATTTTGTATTGGAAGGATTTGTTTCAGCATAAGGTCCCCCTCGTGAAACTCTCTTGGGAGAATTTTCTTATTATAGGCTCCCATCATTCGTTTCTGGTACATCTGACAATGACGAATAGCCCTTCGTCTCTTTTCTTCAATCAGGTTTAACTGATCATACCGAGCTCGAATCCATTCAACTTCATCCAACTTTATTTCTGACAACACGTGAAGAGAAGGGATTTCAACTTCAATGGGCAGAACGGCCTCTATCCCATAAACCAATGAAAAAGGTATTGCCCCAGTAGAGGTTCTGACAGACGTTCGATAAACATAGAGTGCAAACGGTAGTTTCTTATGCCAATCCTTGTAAGTCTCAGTCATTTTCCCTACTAGCTTCTTGATGTTTTTGTTATCTGCTTCCACTGCCCCATTCATTTTCGGACGATACGGGGAAGAGTTATGGTGTTTGATCCCAAATTAGCTACAAATTTTTGCTATCGAGCTATTGTTCAAGTTCTATGCGTTATCTGATATGATCCTCTCAGGCATTCCATATCGACAAATAATCTCTTTCTTCAAGAATAAGCTAACTGCTGACTTAGTAACGTTAGCGTATGAAGCAGCTTCTACCCATTTCGTGAAGTAGTCAATTACTACAAAAATGAACCGATGTCCATTCAATGCTTTCGGTGAGATTGGTCCAATAACATCCATGCCCCACATAGAGAAGGGCCATGGAGAAGTCATAACATGCAAGGGTGATGGAGGCACATGAATCTTGTCTCCGTAGATCTGACACTTGTGACATCTCTTAGCATAACTGATACAGTCACCTTCCATGGTAGACCAATAATTTCCAAATCTTATTATTTATCTGGCCATCGTGAATCCATTTGCATGTGTTCCACAAACGCCCTCATGAACTTCTTCGAGAATTTGCTTGGCTTCAACAGCATCCACACATCTTAATAGTACTTGATCTTTTCTTTTCTTGTACAAGATATCTCCATCTAAGACATAGTCAGGGGCCATTCTTCTTAAAGTCATTTTCTCATTTTCATTGGCTTTATCCGGGTACTCACGATTTTTCACATATCGTGATACATCCTGATACCAAGGGTGGCCGTCTCTTTCTTTTTCTTCTATGTCATAGCAATGAGCTGGAACCTCAAAAATGCTCATTTGAATAGTTTTCATATCCTCTGGTTTGTTTACTTTGATCATAGAAGCTAAAGTCGCCAAAGCATCCGCCATCTGATTTTCATCGCGTGGAAGATAATTGAAGGTAACGTCGTCGAACTCCTCAATCAATCCCAGAACTATTTTTTGGTAATCAATTAGTTTGGGATCTCTAGTCTCCCATTCTCCTTTAAGCTGGTAGATTACTAGGGCTGAATCTCCATATATTTCTAGCACTCTGATCTTGTGTTCTGAGGCTGCTCGAAGTACCATGATGCATGCTTCAAATTCTGCCATGTTATTTGTGCAATCGAAATCCAATCTGTATGTGAATGGATAATAATCACCACCAGGGGATACCAAGATTGCCCCAATTCCATTTCCGACAGCATTCGATGCTCCATCAAAATTTAGCTTCCACCAATAATCTTCATTAGTTGCCACATACATCAGTCCTTCATTTAGGAAATCGAAACTCAAAGGTTCATAATCCTCCAAAGCTCTGCTAGCCAAAAAGTCTACTACTACACTTCCTTTTATGGCCTTATGGTTCACATAGACTATATCGAATTCAGATAGCAGAATCTGCCACCTAGCCATTCTTCCATTCAAAGCAGTGGATTCCATCATGTATTTTAATGGATCAAGCTTGGAAATCAACCAAGTAGTGTGATATAGCAAATACTGCTTCAACCTTCTAGTTGTCCAAATCAAGGCGCAACACAATTTCTCGATCGAGGAATACCTTATTTCACAATCAATGAACTTTTTGCTAAGATAGTATATCGCCTTTTCTTTTCTTCCTGTCTCATCGTGTTGTCCCAGCACACATCTCATAGAGTTATTGAATACCGACAAATACAGTATCAATGGTCTATCTGGATTAGGCGGAGATAATACTGGTGCATTTGATAGATACATTTTGACTTTGTCAAAAGCTCTCTGACATTCATCGTCCCATACATCTGAATTGTGTTTCTTGAGAAGACGAAATATGGGATCACATTTCTCAGTTAGTTGTGAAATAAATCGAGCTATGTAATTTAGCCTTCCGAGAAAACCTCGGACTTCTTTCTGAGTACGCGGTGGAGGCACTCCTTGTATCGCTTTAACCTTGCTTGAGTCAACCTCAATTCCTTTCTCACTGACCACAAAACCCAGTAAATTTCCTAATCGAGCTCCGAAAGTGCACTTTGCCGGATTGAGTTTCAATTGAAATTTCCTCAATCTCAAGAATAACTTCCTTAAGACTTTAATGTGTTCTTTTTCTGTTCGAGATTTGGCAATCATATCATCAACATACACCTCAATTCCTTATGGATCATGTCGTGAAACAAGGTTACCATGGCCCTTTGATATGTTGCCTCAGCATTCTTTAGCCTGAAAGGCATTACTTTATAGCAAAAGGTGCCCTACAGTGTTATGAAGGTAGTTTTCTCTATATCTTCAGGGTGCATCTTGATCTGATTATATCCTGAAAATCCATCCATGAAGGAAAACAATGAAATTGCCCTTTGGGCTAGCTTTGTTTAGATCCCTATAATCTACGCACATTCGGACCTTTCCTTCTTTCTTAGGGACTGGAAAAATGTTGGAAACCCATTCTGAGTACTTGACCATTTGTAGAAAACCAGCATCAAACTATTTCTGGACTTCTTCTTTTATTTTCAATACTATATCAGGCCTCATCCTTCGTAGCTTTTGCTGAACTGGCTTGCATTCTTTTCTGATGGGAAGACGATGTACCAAAATATCAGTGCTTAACCCAAGCATATCTTGGTATGACCACGCAAAGACATCTTTGAACTCTCGCAATAACTCAACAAGATCTTGTCTTGTCTCCTTAGCTATGTGCGTCCCAATTTTCACAACATTTCCTTCTTCTAAGGTTATATTCTCTATTTCTTCTTCGTAGGGCAAGATCTATTTCTCCTCTTGCTTTACCATTCTTAACAAATCTAGAGATAAATCGCACTCTAGGTCATCTTCAAAATTCTGAGATTCTTCTAAACACATGTCTTGCTCAAAATGGACCTCTGGATCTGTATTATCGTTGCTCATGTCATTGATATATAGGGACCTATAATGGGTACGAAAGAATATACAAAGAACAAATGAATTTGAGGACAAATATCCACATGATATGAATGAAAAATATATAATTCGAGAGGAATCTAGAATGTTAAAAGAATAAAATGAAAGAATATTTACTCAAGTTGATTATCCAAAATGTATTTTATTGAAATAATAAGTTCTGAACATAAGCCTATTTCACAAAGAGATCTTTATTATTCCTAGGCTAAAAAATAACAAAGCGTTCTGAATATTACTCTGTATAATTCCTAAAAACTACAGGGAGCTCCTTTGCAGTATAATTGTCCAGAATGCTTCTAGGTTCATAAGGGCAAATGCCCATCAGGTTTCTTTGTTCCTTTCTTTCCTCATATATGGCATTGATGTGAGGACTTTCCAATGCCCCTCTCTCAGGGTGAATTATCCCTCCTGATACAAAGGTCTGAGATATATGAGGGAATATCATCGGTTCCCACTGGACATCTTCTCCATTTAAGCATGCCTTTCTTCTCTCTTGCTTCTTCTCTATGTCCTTCCTTCTTTGTCTAACATACGACTTGAAACCCAAGCCAAAACGATCTCCCTTTTCCTTCAACTTCAGTACTTGAATCTCCCCTTGGAGGTATCTGCCCAATCCTTTCCTTGGTAAGGCTCCTTTCCCTATCATCATTTGTAGACCTATCCTCGTGGTTTTGGATATCTTAGGCACTGGGACTTTACTTCCTTCTGAGATGAATGTTGCATTGACAAACTCTAAAGAATGGAAAGAACACTCAATGGCCTCCTCATTTGTCTCTACATATGGCGCATTATTGGTAAGTCGCTATAATGTCTTCTTCTGCATTTATAGTGACCAATTGACCATCCGTTACTAGCTTCAGTTTTTAATGAAGAGATGAGGGCACTGCCCCTGCTGAATGAATCCAGGGTCTTCCCAGCAAGCAATTGTATGAAGGCTTTATATCCATCACCAGAAAATCCACTTCATATGTGTTTGGGCCAATCTGCAAAGGTATGTTAATTCTCCCCATCACCCTTCTTTCAGTACCATCAAACGCTCTCACTATGTTCTGGCACGTCTTCATGTGAGAACTATCTATTGGCAACCTTTTCAATGTCGACATGGTAGAACATTCAAGGCTGATCCATTATCAATCAACACGCTTGGTAAAGTATACCCTTTCCAACGAGTGGTTATGTGTAGGGCCTTAGTCGACCCCATACCCCAGGTGGAATCTCATCATCGCTGAAGGAAATAAAATTGTCGGTACTTATGTTACTAACTAACCGGTCAAGTTTATTGACAGATATGTCTTTAGTAACATATGTCTCATTCAGCACCTTCATCAAAGCCTCCCGATGAACTTCTGAACTTAAAAGTAAGGCTAGCACTGAAATACGAGCCGGTTGTTTGTGCAACTGCTCCACCACACTGTATTCACTGTGCTTTAAGAACTTTAAAAATTCTTTAGTCTCTTCCTCTTTCACAGGTACATTGATGAGGTTATCTAGTCCTTCCTCAAGCTCAATTGGCACATCCTTTGCCTTTGCTGGTTCCGCTCTGATGTTCATCGAGTCATAACGTTTCCCATTTCGTGAATAGAATCCTTCCCTTTGAACCTCCTTGGAAGTGCTAGCTACAATTATTACTTTTGGTGTCGTTACGTTACAATTTTATTTCCATGGTATGACTTTGTTATCCTTGTAAGGAAAGGACACACAGGTCTCTGAATTATCATTTTAGGCACGATTTGTGTTCCGCCTTCAGGATTCCTTGGTCGGGAAATAATGACCCTTGGATAATTGACTTTTTGATTTGTCAACTCTCCTTCGATTGCGTGTATATTTCCTCCCTCTGATCCTTCTTCATAGAACTCCAGTTCCTTGTTGTCCATAAAGCTTTGTACCAATGCTCTAAACTCAGCACAATCTTGAATATCGTGTCCATCAACTTTGTGGAAGTCATAATAGTTCCTTAGTTCTTTACTTCTTTTTTTGAGATTTGATTTTATTAGTCCCCATCTTGCCATCTCCCTCCAAATTATTCTCAATGGGGAATTTACCTCTAATATATCCCCCTTAGTCTTTCTTATGTAATCCTCCCCAATCGCATTTACCCCATTGTCTCCATGATTGGGTAATGGGTTCGCCGCACCGGACATGTCCTCAAGCTTGACAACTCCCAATTTAAGAAGCCTCTCAACTACCTTTTTGAAGGCAGTACAATTTTCTATAGAATGCCCCGTTGCTCTTACATGGTAATCACACTGGGCGTTTGAATCATACCATTTAGGATACGGAGGTTGCATTGGCTATAAATAGTACGGAGATACTATGCGTTCCTCTAGTAAAGTATTATACAACTCCTTATATGTCATAGGAATTGGTGTAAATTGAATTTTGTCAACATTTTGCCTTGGACCTGATTCTTGTCTTGTCGACCGCTGTTGTCCGACAATAACTACTTTCGACTGATTAATAGCAACTGTCTTTGCATTTCCTTTGTACGTGCTTGTATTGTTCACCTCATTATCTTTTTTCCTAGGAGCAGATCTCCTAGTGGCTTCTCCTGCTTCAATTTTACCACCCGTTATGGCATTTTCGATCATTTCCCCTGTCATAACTATATCTGCGAAGCTCTTGGTGGTGCTCCCTATCATATAGGTGATAAATGGCGCCTTTAGAGTGTTGATGAACAACATAGTAGTTTCCTTCTCCAGGAGAGGTGGTTGAACTTGCATGGCTATTTCCCTCTATCTTTGTACGTATTGCCTAAAACTCTCGTTTGACTTCTT
This sequence comes from Gossypium australe, assembly GCA_005393395.2. Taxonomy (NCBI): domain Eukaryota; kingdom Viridiplantae; phylum Streptophyta; class Magnoliopsida; order Malvales; family Malvaceae; genus Gossypium; species Gossypium australe. The sequence goes on from CM016618.1 coordinate 3,419,697, forward strand.
TTCCATGTTTTGCAACATGATTCGGTCAAGCATCATGTCGGTGACATGATTATACTGTCTCATGAAGGCTTAAGCCAAGTCCTTCCAGGAGCTAATGTTAGTGCGGCTAAGCTAGTTGTACCACCTAGGCACTGCTCCTGTCAAACTATCTTGAAAACAATGAATCAAAAGTTGATCATTGTTCACATAGCCTGTCATACATCTACAGAACATCGTGATGTGGGCTTCAGGACAGGTAATTCTATTATACTTCTCAAATTCCAGCATCTTGAATTTGTGAGGAAGTACCAAATCTGGGACCAGACTCAGATCCTTGGCGTCGATACCATGATGATGGTCGACATTTTCCAAAGCCTTGAATTTTTCCTCCAACCACCTGCAGCGATCCTCTAACCATTTTGCAGATTCAGTTTTGACCCCCTCTCCTTCTACTATGTATAAATCAGGGACAACAGGATTAGCAGGGTGATCTTCTGGGTTGGATCCCATACCAACTTGAAAATTTGCAGGCATTCCGGTGTCAGCTTGCCCTTGCTGAGGCCTTATTATGACAGATGGCTTTCTGGGATATTCTTCATGTTGAGCTTGCACATGTGTTGGAGTGAATCCTCTAGGGAAATCCTCATTGTCCTCAGCATTGATTATAGGGCCCTTTGCCTTATCCATTATCCCATTCATCATTTGGGTCATTTGGGTCATTTGGGTCATCATATTCTTTTGGGCTTCTAACATTTGGTCCCTCATCTCCTGTTAGAGCTTTTCCATCTGCTCTTGCATCTGGTCTTGCATTTCTCTCTGGAATTGTTCCATCCTTTGGTCCATTTTTATTGACTTAGATCGTGTACCATAAGGGTGTTCAGCTTCCAGATTTTCTTTCTCTCTCTTTCTCCTATAATTTAAACTAATTAGACTCTCTCTATGGATTTGAATGCATATGATGTTATGTAATGCAAATGTATGAAGGCAAAGAGGCATCGATTCTGATCAACTTTATTGTAGAAAACTTTATTAGAAAACAAATTCTTTTACATAAAATGAATTACAAATAAGCTTTCGCCCTAAGTCTTAAAGTCTTAATTTTCCCTAATAACGAAACTAGCCCTTGGTTACGATCTGATTGTAGCTTATACTTCATGCTCAATATGTCGACCTGAGCTGCCAAAGTCTGTAAGTGATCAGCTACCTCTTGAATCTGAACTATGGCTACCTCCATGAGATGGTCCCGGTTTCTGACTTGACCGTGTGAACGATGGAGCTCTTCCTTCAAATGCCCTTCCCTTGTTTCAAGATACTCGATCAGGAGTTCACAACTGCGCAGTACTGATTCTAACTCTTCAATTCTAACCTTCATTTCTTCAATCTTGTTTAGGCTTGCCTTCAACTCGATCACGGAATTACGGCTCCGATGATGATGAAGAGACCGTCCAAGTTCAGCCACTCTAGCTTGTAATTCTCCCTTTTCTTTTAAATTTTCTACCAAGTTCTTTTCTAAGGCCTCATTTTGTACTTGCATCTCTCGAAACTTTCTCTCCCAATAGTCAGCTTTGGCTTTTTCCTCTTGAATCTCTTGTTGCCACTGTTGCGAAGTCTTCCCCAATCCAACGTTCTTTATCGTCAGTCACATCTTTTTGTATTCGATCTTCAGGCTATCTCGATCTTCCTAAATCACTCTTTTCTATTTTTTTGCTTTCTCGGCTTCCAATTTCTGAGCATCCATATCTAGCTTCAAAAACATCTTCTCTTCTTCTAGCTTCTCTATCTTCTTTCCAAGCTCGGAACTCATCCTCTCAAAATCTTACTTTATCATCTCTAATTCTGATGGGACTACTTGCATGCATTCCTCTCTTGATCGGGGCCCTTTCTGAATTCAACTCGAGGATATTATCATTAACCCTGTTGGTTCTCCATTCGCTGTATTCTGGGCTTGTCATTGGTCCTGTAGATAATCTTTTCATTCTGCGAGTCTGTTTCCAAGCACCAGAAATCTCTTTACCTTTACTCTTATAATTATCTTCTTTGTATGAGAACTCACACTGAGCCAGCCCATATGTTGCAGGAACAAACTGTCTCGATCTGTATTGCCTTAGTACAAGTGGAGGAGCAAACCCAATGGCTTCCCAAATCTCAAGTAAAGCAACCCAGTCGAAACTCCCACATCGATAAAGAATTTCATTCGAAATCAACCAAGGGGCTTTCCACTGAACATCTTTCTTTCGAAGATTTTGAAGGAGCTCCTTCCAATTCTCCTCAGACATGTCCTCTCTCCTCGGTGTTGCCACTATTTCTTTTAAGGGAGAATAATTTTCAGAAAGAAAACGATAAGAAATTTTCTCCACTTTCCAGAAATGACTGTGAAACCAAGCCAATAATAGCTGTGCGCGTCCAATGAATCTGCCTTCACCTTCTCTTCGGCATGCATTCAAAGACCTGAACTGTAATGGCCGCAATTCAAGGTTATCGGAACAATGGTTTCGCAACCATAAATCCGATTTAAAGAGAAATTTATTTCAATATATTTGCATGAATATTTATATGATAGGAAATATTTTTTATAAATATTTATAAAATGTTAGTAAAGTGGTATTAAACTTTCGTTAGAAAATTTTAATATTTGGGTAGGAAATTAAATGAAAAGGACTAAATTGAAATGAAAGTAAAAGTTAAATTATAGATTAAAAGAAATTATGAAGGACCAAAATGGCAATTATGCCATTTTGTAAAGTTGAGGCGGTGTATTGATAAAAATCTGAGATTTAAAGAAATAAAAGAGAAGAAACAGAGAAGCAAACGAAACAGAGAGCAGGGGAAAGAAGGAAAGAAAGAAAGAAAAAAAGAGAAAAGAAAGAAGAAAAGGGAAAATTGAAAGTTTAAAGCTTGGATGTTTAATTGGTAAGTCAATTTAGCCATTCTCTTTTAATTTTGATGCTTTATAAGTTTTAGAACAAAGCTTTGTTGAATTAAGTTGAAATTCTGGAAATTCTTAGATTTTTAAACATGAGCTATGTGGATCAAATTGATGAATTAGGGGTTTAATTGATGGAATATCCAGTTAGAAATTGATTTTAAGAACTAAATTGTGAAAATGTTTGGAATTAAAGACTATTACTGAAATTCTGATTCCTAAAGGTTATAAAGCAGTTTAAAGTGATAGAATAAAGTGTTAATTGAGGAAAAATCAGCTCAATTAAGAAGTTAATTGAGCAGGGACGAAATTGTCATTTATTGAAAGCTTAGGGAAAAAATGGTAATAAACAGTTTGCACTAAAACAGTTTTGGACAGCAGCAGTAAGGTAATTTTGAAAAATCACTAAAAATCGTAGAAATGGAATTAAAAGCTGAGTGAGATATGAAATTAAAGCTTATTGAGTCTAGTTTCATATGAAAGAAACATGGAAAGCAAAGGAATTCTGTAATTTGAGATATTTATATTTTTGTAAGACTGGTTTAGAGGGATTTCGGGATCCCCTGTTCTAAATTTAGAAAATCATCAAAAATTGGATAAAAATAATTAGGGGCTTAAATTTATATGTTTAGAATCCTGAATGAGTCTATTTTCAATAGAAATAAACAAGAACATCATCTGAATCCTGTATAAAGAGATAATTAATTTTTAGTTAAGAAGGGTCAGAACTGCCAGACAGCAGAATAGGGGTGATTTTGATGAATAAACTGTACTAATTGGATAGGCTAAAAATTCTGGAAAGTTTATGATATGAATATATGTGAGTCTAGTTTCAGGAAAAATTAATGGTTCTTCATTTGGAGTTCTGTAGCTCTGTAAATAAATAATTTTGTGACTATGACACAAAAGGACAGCTTTGAATAAGTTTATGAGTAAAGGATTAAATTGAAATGTGAGCAAAAGCAAGAAAGCATGAGTTTATCATAAAATACATGTTTATTTTATTAAATAGTACAAAAAGTTTATTTGATTATTTTTTTAACATATAAATGTTATATGTTTTATATGAAATTGAAGAAAAAGAAAAGAAAGGAAAGGATCGAATTGAAGGGAAAGGAAAAGAGAAGGTTAAGGAGTGAAGGAAGAATAACATATATCATTTCAACCTTTTTGTTATAAGTACTACAAGAATTTTAAATTATTGTTATTTATCTTTTTTGAAATATTTATGTGAATTATTTAAATATATGAGATTCAGTTTTAGTGCCCAAGTAGACGGAATTTAGAACTACTGGGATATTAGTGGCATGCCATTAAGGAACTTTAGGCGCTCTCTGATATTAACACGTTGGTGCTCTCTGATTTTTAGCACGTTGGTGCTCTCTGTTCACCTGTGCATCATAATGCACCTCTGTATATGTTCCGTATATCCGATGTGTTCTATAAAGTCTACTTTGGGCTAAGAATTGAAACGAGAACAAAGTGAATTACTGATATGTTAAGGTAAGATTTATACCTTACAAAAGATAAGTTAAATTTTATTAAAGCAAGGCATAGTTGAAGAAACTTATATGTGAGTCGATATGTAATAATTGAATGAGTTTAAAATATTTTGTTATGATTATTTACTTATTTAATTATTCTTGTAGTGCTTACTAAGCCTTCACCGGCTTAACGTGTTTATTTTAACGCGTAGGTACAATTAGACTAGAAGAGAAGTCCAACTAGAAGATCTCTCATCTCATCACATCCTCAAGGACTACAAAAGTAGGTTCTATATTTTGTATTAAAATGGCATGTACATATGTAGTTCAAAGGTGTTCCCATGTGATAGGGATTAAAATGTAGGTTCTTGAAATTTTATCTATTTTCAGTTACTTGAAGTATTTTGGTGTATATGGAATGAATTAATAAACAATAAATAAGTGAGCAAAAATGGTTGGTAAGTTAAAATATTATATACAAATGTTTTAATTAAGCAGTATCTGGCCATAATTGTTTTGGCACCAAATGTAATAGTCTTATACCGGGTCTGCATGATTGAACCTGGTATAGGGGTATTACATGAACGTCTCGGCTAAGATTGCAGGTACCGGTGTAACCCCTTTATCAAGTCGATCAAATAACTCAATAACCATTTCATCTATATGTCTGAGAGCTCTAGGGAAAACCACCAAATCATAGATACACAAGGCAAAGACGTCAACCTTCTTCTTCATGTCTGGATGGACTAAGAGAAAGTCCCTCAAGCTAACCCAAGGAACACATTTACATTCACCTTTCTCTTGAATTCTAGCTATGACCCATTGTTCACTCTTCCCGGTGATATTCATTAATCTCTTTACGAAGGTTGGACCATTAATAGCTTTAGCATAAATTTTGTTCCTTTGAAATTTTGGACCCCGAAGCAAAGTTGTATATTCCTCCACTGTGGGCACCAAATCTACTTCCCAAAAGTGAAACAGCTATAAGAAGAATTCCAAAACTGGACCATAGCTCAAAACAAATACCTATCTATCTTAACATCAAGCAAGTAGGGCAAATCCCCATAATTGTTATAAAACAACTGCTTAGCCTCATTATCCCACTGAGCCCATATCTCTTTCAACTCTTGAAACTCATTTTGTGTAATACTAACACGAGTAAAGTCCCTTAGTTCAGATACGTACTCGTCAATTAAGCTATTCTCTTTTTCCAATTGAGTTTGCTCTGGCCATGTGCGAACAGCAGCATTGTCCTCCACTTTATTAAGGAACCCCTTTTTCCATAACCAGCTTTCTAATTTAGAAACTGACCATGAATCGACACCTCCTAAAGTATGAAATGATATGCACAAAAAGAAAACACCACGAGTCAGTACAATGAAATAAGATATAAAGTGTATGAAACATCTGTCTGGGTAACCACTATATATCGGTATAGCTCTATCTAAGGTAGCACCTTACGGCTTACTATATATGGTTTAGCTCTAAAGTTGAGGTACCCGAGCCAGCAGATTCCTCGATCCTCACCCATTATAGGCTCATATAGATCGAGATCGGTTCAGGGGAACACATTTCCCTATGGCCATGCAGAAGTGAAAACTTCACGAAGACATAGGTACAGATGTATTCTGGAAGCAATCCACTTGCCCATGCGGAGGTGAAAACCTCACGAAGGCATAGCTTCTTACTCCCACTTAAAGATGTGGCCGCAATGGCCATGCAGTGCGATGCATAAGTATTTTATAAAACAGAATCATGTATAAATAAAAAGGGATCATAGAAAAAAGTAGATTTTAAACTTCAAACATTTGGACATGAAACTATCAATTTTACGACTTGACTCTCTAGTGTCCCCAGTGGAGTCGCCAAGCTGTCGAAACCATTTTAAAATCTCTTTTAGAAAAATGGGGATCGACTTTAAAAAACGAAATGGGAGTCGCCACCAATCCCTTTTTTCTTAGGTGTGATTGGATCACCTTGTAAAACGTTTCATTTTAAAACGTTTGATTTTGGGTCTACGAAAAATGAGAAAACGGGTTCGGGAGTCGGTTACGTATGAGGAAGGGTTAGCACCCTCATAACGCCCAAAAAATTGGTACCTAATTGATAAGATCATGTCCAAATGTTTGAAATTTAAAAAGTTCAAAAATAAGATCTCTTATTAGCAAGAAAAAAACCAAGATTTACCTATTCCAAAGAAATAAGAATACTATACCCAATAAGTTAGGATACAGCATCTCATAACTTTGAAGCTAGGTGCATCTTTGTTTAGGAAAATTCTTACCTTGAGAGACCAAACATCACACCCAATAAGTTAGGATACAACGTTTTGAATTCTCAAGAATAAGTTTTTTTATTTTGAAATTAGTAATCTTGAATTTTGAAAGTGGAGGCATACCTAATACTTTGAACTTTGCGAGAAAAATCACAACCCAATAAGTTAGGGCACGATTCTTTTCGTAAATCCCTAAATATCACATATCACCAAAAAATATTTTAAAAAAGGTTTTTTTTTTTAATTTAAAAGGGTATTTTCATAAAAAATGGCATGAGTAATGTAACATACATATCAATTGCATAAATAAATAAATAAAGCATTAGATTAAGTTATTAAAATAAATACACATGCAATATAAAATGATAGCAGTTAATGCAACTTTCATAATCAAACAAAAAGGGAATGATATATCTAAACATTTAAACAAATAAATAAAAATACATGTAAAACCAAAAGAAATTATTTATATAACAAAACATATTTATATAATTTAGCAACTTAGTACATATAACACAAATAATTGATAACTAACAAATAATAGTTTTAAATAAATACATATATATACAAAATAAATTTTAAACAAAACATGATAAAATATAGTATTATATTATAAAATGTAATAATTAACACATATAGATATTAAAATAATATGTTTAAATGCATAGTAATAAATAATTGTATTTTATAATATTAATTAAATAATCAAATACTAATTAATTATAAAAAGATTAAAGTGAAATTTAAACAGATTTCTGAGGTCAATTTAAAAAATAAAACATTGATGTGGATGAAATTTAAATTAACAAAATAACAGAAGGACTAAAATTGCAATTTCCCCTTTTAAACTAAACACGCGGATCCTGATCGGGTTTGCGGGTCGACGCGTGGACCCTACCCTGACGAAACGACGTCGTTCAGTTTCTTTTATAAATATTAGTTTTTTTAAAAAAAAAATATTTAGTTTAGGGTTTTAAAAAAAAAAAAGTTTAAAGATCCTCTGAAAGGGCCTCGCCCTTCGTCAGTCCCGATCGCAAGCTCCGGGAGCCACACGTTGTACGCGCTTCCGCTGTCGATGGCCAGAGGCCCAAAAAATTCAGTTTTTCGTCGCTTTTCACGGTAACATCCCTTCTTTTATCTTTTCTTTTTCAAAAAACGGGTTATGTCTGCAAAAACATAAATAATAAAAGTAAAGACAAAATAAATAACAGGATGAAAGAAGAATCACCTTTAAAAAGAAACTCTATTTTTTCTTGCTCTGTTTCTGTGAATATTCAGTTACTTTGCATTGCTCTCTCTGTATTTTTTTTTGCTTTTTTTCTCTGTATTTTGCGATTTTCTCTTTGTATTTTTTTGCGATAATCCAGGTCTTTTTCTTAAAAAATCCCCCATTACAGGTTTTTACAAAGGGGTTTTATACCCAAAAACAAAATAAAAGAAAAGGAAAAGATATATCTTTCGTATCTTTCCATATTTCTGCATGCGATTTGTTTCCTTTCTGTTGCTTGTTTCTTTCCTTTACAGGTTTGAAGATGAGAATCTAGCGATTCAGGCTCGGATCATGGCGCGATCTGTGGCGCAAAGAGCTGGTTGATTCATGGCATGACGTTCGGGCTCCTGCTGGGAACGGGGCTTGTGGCGCGACGTTTGGAATGCTACCTGCGGTCCAAGAGTTCCTACGGCACCTAGGGTTTCAAAAACCCTAGGCTGAAGCTCATTTGGGCCCTTTTGGGCTGATTCTGTCTTGGGCCACCAGAGTCTGTTGGGTCATGGGTTTAGGCTAATCGGATAACTGGATAGTTTGCTTAAGAATGGGGCTTCTGGATTGGGCTATGTAATATGGACTGTTTAAAATAAACATTGGTTTTATTTTTTATTTTGATTTATTCCAGCCCGGGCAAAATGGGCTTCTACACCCCTCTTTTTAATTTTTCAGGTAATCCCTAGTGAGACAGTTCGACGTACTGGGGGACTCGGAGGTGGCCACACTACGAACAGTTGCATTTCCGTGTTTTTAATTTACTTTATTTTTAATTGTGTTTTCTTTAATCTAGGTTTTGTTGTAATAAGGCATTTCTCAGGTTGTGTTTTAAATTTTGGGATTTAATTGTGTTGATTGCATAACTTCTAGTTTTAGGTCGCGAGTTTTAAAAAAAGAAAACAATTTTTTACAAACCAATCGTAAGTACATAAACCTTTTCAAAGAAAAGCTTCTGCTGTATTTTGAAAGTTTAAGTAACACGTTTAAAGATTCCTACATCAAGTTTTAATCAAACCCTAATATACCAAAAGATTTTGAACATAACATTAAGTTATCACTGGCAAATGTTTTAAACTAAGAACTCCTCAAATGACTTCAAGACTTTACATCAACTTCAGATTTTATGATTCCCCCATCAATGTGATGCCGCCAGATTCGGCCATAACGTCTGGGCTGGGTTTGGGGTGTTACAAAAATTTTATTACCATATAACTAAGTCTATTTTAGTGCATATAAATTTGAAACCATATATATTCGAAAACTTTTTCAAAGCAAAATAAGTGAAAAAATAAGATATTTTCATATGATAAACTTGAATTGTTATTTTACTTATTTAGACTCACGAGATTATTATTTTACCTTTTTATATTTTTTATAATTTTTATTTTTTTCAAAAAGTTAATTTTGGAATTTTTTTTAAATTTTAAAAATTATGTTGATTTTTTTTAAATTTTGTTGAGGGAGAGACTAATTTGTTCATTTTCAAAATTGAGTAGGAACCCAATGAGTATTTCCACCAATCTATTATTTGAGTTATTTGAATTATTCGAGTTATTCAAATTGTAAAACTCAATTTGACTTAAACTCAAAATTTGACTTATTTATTGAGTTGAACTCAAAATTGTTAAGGTTATAAGTTGAAGAAAAGTAAACTCAAATTAATGACGTCAACTAACAGTTTAAGGACTTTAAATATCGAAATATATTTTCTGCTCTAATCAAATGGGTTAACCACAATTAATCGTCTTTGGATTTTTAAAAATTTTAAATTTTTTATAGAGAGAAATTAATTTGTTTATTTTTAAAATTGAGTTGGTATTTTTATCCATTTGTTATTTGAATTATTTAAATTATTCAAGTTATTTAAATTTTTATAGAGAGAAATTAATTTGTTTGTTTTCAAAATTTTATGGTTTATGAAAATTAATTATTTGAAAGGTTCACGGTTGTCCGTTCAATAATGTTCTCTTCAAGAATCGAACTTCAATCATTTTCTTAAGACTACAATGTAGGTTACTACTACACTTAACATTTATTGAAAAATTACAAATTTATTTTAATTTATTACATTACAATTTATTTATGCACCGATATAAATAAATATATAACTTAATTTAATAAAAAATAATCAACTTAAAATTTTAGATTAGTCAAAATTTTAGGACTCGTCGCAATAAAAATAAATAAAATAATAGGCATTTTATTTGAATAAAATCATATATAATATATTAACAATGATTTAATTATACATTAAAGTATATAAAAGATTATAATATTCAATAATAAAAGGGCAGCCACTTATATATTCTACTTCAATTAAGGGTAATTAAAATAAATAAAAATAAATAATATTTTTACTAGAAAGATAAAATAAATGATTTATTGATTGTTAGTTAGATTTTAGAAGAATGAATAAATTTATATTTTATAAGTGAAAATATCAATATTTAATTTAATAAAAATGAAATTTTACTTTAACAAAGACATTAGATTTAATGGCAATAAAATAATTATTATTTTATTTTAATAAACAAAACAATGAACAATACAAATTTATGAACAATAATTTCTTTTTAATATAAAAATAATAATAAATGATGAAGAAAAACATTAAAGTTAAACCAACTACTACAACCAAAGTTTTGTGCCTTCAAATTCTCAAACCTGTGTCTGTGATCATTTCCACTCTTTCTTCTTACCTTCATCTCCACTTCGCAAAAGAAACAGCGCAGAAGATAGTTCAGCGAAGGTATTGCTATATTTTTTTCATATTTTTGTTGAATGCCATTATTAGCCTTCACAATTTTCTATTACCTGCACTAAATCAACTCTTTTCATCTTTTACACCTCTCTCCAGCTCTATTTACTCTCTAGTATTCACAGACAGAAAGAGAGAGAGGTCAGTTCAAGAGTCATTTCTAGCTGCTTCAATAATAATCTCTTTGGTTTACAACAATAATTACAGCTTCTTAATTGCAAGCTTCCATTCCATTTTTTACTACAAATACTTATTTTCTTTGTCACAATTGCTGATCTTCTTACTAATGACCAAAGTTTTTGTTCATCCTCATCAGACTATCAACAAAAATGGCCGAATCTGTTGCCTCTGCTGCTGTAAAAAATGTGACAAACCAGGCAATGACTTACGCATCACCCAATCTCCGTTACTTTTTCTGTTATGGAGAGATTGTTCAAGATTTCACGAATCAACGAAACGCACTTAAATTGAGGAAACAGAGGGTGGACACTCGTGTCGATGAGGCTAAAGATCAAATTGAGGTCATCTATGAGGACGTTGAGGACTGGCTTAGAAGGGCTAAGCAAGAACTGGAAGAAACCAAGAACTTGCAAGATGAAATAGATCGCGTCAAGTGTTTCAAATGGTGTCCTAAATGGGGCTGGCGATATTGCTTGAGTAAGAAACTGGCCGAGAAGACTCCTATTATCTCTAAACTTTTAGAGACTTCTAACTTTGCACAGGTGGGCCATCGTCGTCCTCTTCAAGGAATAGAGTTCATCACATCCACGGATTTCATGGTCTCTGAATCTTCAAAATCAGCTTTGAACCAGATCTTGGAGGCTATAAAAGCTGTCAACATGACCGGACTGTACGGAATGCCAGGAGTTGGTAAGACAACTTTAGCCGAAGAAGTTGGGAAGCATGCTCGAGAACAAAAGCTCTTTGATAAAGTTGTAATGTTTACTATGTCCCAAAATCCAAACATCAGAACAATTCAAGATAAAGTTGCAGAGATGTTTGGTTTAAATTTTCGAACAAATACCGAAGAAGGACGAGCAGAAGAGTTATGGTCGAGATTGAAAGTTGAGAAGCACATCCTCATAATTATCGACGACCTCTGGGACGAATTCAAATTGGAGAGAATCGGAATTCCATTCGGTGATGACCACAAGGGTTGTAAAATTCTTCTGACTACACGTCAACAACAAGTCTGCAGTAAAATGAAGTGTCAGAAGGAAATTCAACTTGGCATCTTATCCAAAGACGAAGCATGGGTTTTATTTAGAGATCAAGCTGGTTTAGATGATGACTGTTCCTCCTTGAATGAGGTAGCCAAAGAGGTTGCTGGTGAATGCAAGGGATTGCCTCTTGCAATTGTTACCGTGGCAAAAGCTCTAAAAGGTGAGAGTTTAGATTGGTGGAAAGCCGCAAACCAGAGATTCAAGGACTCAAGGCATTTGGATAATGAAGAAGTTCTCGGAGATGTCCTCAAGCCTCTTAAGCTTAGCTACGATTATTTGAAGAAAGGCAATAACCAAATGACGGGAAATGACATCCAAATGTGTTTCTTACTGTGTTCCCTTTTTCCTGAAGATGCTGAAATCCCTATTGAGATATTGATTGTGTGTGGAATTGGAGTGGGATTGTTCCCTAATGCTTCCTCTATTGAAGATAAAAGGAATGAAATTGGGGTAGCACTAAAAAAACTTCAAAAATCTGGCTTGTTATTGGAAACTGATGATGCAGAAAGGATAAGAATGCATGATGTGGTTCGAGATTTTGCTAATTGGCTAACATCAACCGGAGAAAATAGGTTCATGGTAAAAGATAAGTTGAAAGAATGGCCTGATATGGTTGAAAGTTTTGAAGATTATACTGCAATCGCTTTATGGAATTGTAGTAGTAACATAAAAAATTTTCCTGACAAAGTGGAATTTTCAAAGCTCAAGACTTTGTTTCTTCACGGAGAGTCGAAGTTCTATATCTCCAAACTCTTTCTAGTGGTTTCCAGTACATTTTTTGAAGAAATGAAAGCCCTCCAAGTTCTAAAACTCGAAGGAGTCTATTTCTCACTGAAAGGATTCAATTCCTTACCAAATCTTAAAACTTTGTGGTGTGAGGATTGCAAGCTGGAAAACTTCTCATCATCACTGACGAATATGAGAAGCCTTGAGATTCTTGCATTGATTGGCACTGAGATTGATGAGATAAGTGAAGAATTAGTGAAATTATCTACACTGAAATATTTACGTCTTGATAATCTTTTTTATCATAAAGGCGAAGAAGAGGAAGAAGAGGAAGAGGAGGAAGAGGAGGAAGAGGAGGAAGAAGAGGAGGTAGAGGAGGAAGAAGAGGAAGAAGAAATGAAAATCCATTTCCCCCCCAAGTTGGTATCGAGGTAAGAGTGCATCAGATTTAATAATCTTTTTTATCATATCTTATTTTGTTTGACATCATTTATTTTACTCTTAATTACTTTAATAGTGGAGGGCAATAAATATTAAAAAAAAAACAGCTTAATAAATTAAGGCATAATATAAAATGTAGTCCTTAACATTTACATCATTTATCAATTTAGTTCTTGATCGGTTTTTAGTTAAATTTGGTTCTGAATATTGGAAGAGTTATAAATAAAAATAAATTTGTTTAAATATTATAATGATTATTTTTAATAATAAATATAAAAATATATGATTTAGAGATTTAAGATTCTGTAATAATAATTATGGAAAATTCTAATAAATGTATTAATTAATTAAGTAATGGTAGTAAGATACGACAATGAGGCATTTTAACATGTACATTGTATTTTCTATATTAAAACTCAAATCTTTTTTTACAAGACTAACCTAAAATTCATTAATGGCTCTAATTATTACACCTAATATTTCATATTCATCCAGAATTTTTAAAAACATTTTTAATTTGAAAAAAGAAACCCTCCATGTAGCTCTAATTAAAAATGACTTTAGTTTTAGTAATAATAAAAATAATTAATATTCCATTTTATTAAAAAAATTATTGAACAATTTATTTAGAAGTTTTAAATGGAAAATGTGTTGTTCACTATTTATTAAAATTTTATTTAAAAAAACTCCAATTCAATCTAACTATAACAAAATTTTATACACAATTAATCAAAGTTTAATACCAAAAAAAATAATTAGTATTTAATTTTAATAATTTTATCAAAAAATAATTTATATTTTTATCAATAATTTATCAAAAATTCAAGTTATATAATCTTGTTTGTTAGCTTCACAAGGATCATCTATATTTTCATTGTCATGCATTTCTAAAGGAAAACGTGTAGCATTTAATACCCTTTTTTAAATCCAACTTTTTTCAAAATTATATGTTTTTATCTTTCTTCATAATAAATAAAAATTTGTTCTTCATAACACACAAAAAAAAAATACTCACATCATATTTTTATTTTTAAGCCCCCAATCAATATGTATTGTGTCATATAATTTAACAATTAATGCTACTTTTTTTATGAATATAATAGGTTGACTTCATTACAAGAGTTACATGTGACAAACAAAAACAATATCAACTTATTGGAGCTGAATTTATTGTCTCGTTTAACTGCACTATCACTGTACCTTTCTACTAACCAATTTTTTCAAGAAGATTTTGTGTTCCCTAAACTACAATGGTACGATATAAACTACAAAGGTAAGTACAATATTACATTTCTAAATGAGCTAACCATTAGAAGATTGAGAATTGAAAACTTCTCATCTTCATTGAGTGCATTTAAAAATTTATTTTGCAATGTGGAAGAGTTGAAGTTGAAGAACGTTAGTGGACTGAAGAACATTGTGCCAAGCATAGGAAAAAAGGTACTAAATGAGTTGACTTCTCTGGAGCTTAATTCTTGCCACGATATGGAATTTTTGACTGATATAACAAGAGATCAAGGGTCAACTGTTGCATTCTCTAATTTGGTAGAATTAACTATAAGAGGGATGGTTTCTTTGAAAGGGTTGTGCTATGGTCTTTCTCCATCCCATCGTGCAATTGCAAGCTTCACAAGACTAACGGTTGTGACAATTGGATCTTGCCCTAAACTGAAAACAATCTTCCCACCTTGCGTTGCTCAGGGTATGTTGTGTATAGAAGAACTCAAAATAGATTCTTGCAATAGACTAGAGCAAGTAATTGGCTTTGCCGAAGAAGAAGAAATTACTAAGGTAGAGATGCCTATTCTCCTCAATCAATTTGTTAATCTAGCTAACTATTTTTACTTTCTGATAGCATTTTTTATAGGGATGAAAACAATACGAGAAAACTAAAGACTAATGTGAATTCCGTCTTTTGTTTAATTTATAATTAGGTTTTAATATTTTTATAATATAATAACAAATATTTTACATTAATGAAAATATCTTAGACAATAATATTTTTAAAATTTTTAAAGAAAAACTTATTAATTTATCTTAATATTGATATGCTCAGTTCTTTATAATATTAAAAATAAATAACTTATTAATATGTGTGTTTGAAATATGCAGAATGACTCTCGTCTTTGTTGCTGCCCAAAATTGAGAATTCTTGACATATGGCATTGCGAAAGTTTGAAATATGTTTGTGCAAACACTTCGACTCAAGGGCTTCAATCATTGGAATCCGTCACCATAAGAGATTGTCCTCAACTTATGCAAATCTTCAAGATGGAACAAAATGAGAATGGGGAAGATGTTGTGGTTCCTCAGGTAATTTTGTATTTAAAAGTTTTAAGGTTAACAAAAATTTGAAAAAAATTAAACATAAACCTTTTATATAACAACTACTAAAACACATATAAAAAATTTATAATTTAAAATTTAACTTACAATTAAATAACAATTATATGCTTTTAAATTTAGTACATCAAATTAATATATAAATTTTTATTATCAAATACTATAATATTCATATTTTAAATAATTCATATAGATAGAAAAAATTAAAATAGTGAAATATTATATATTTATTTTCTATTGATGTTACACTTTAATATATTTATTTATATTTTATATTTATGTAATATGATAATGATTATTTAAATTATGTTTTATAAATGATATTCCTCAATTTTATTTAAAGAAATATATTTTGTATGATATCAAAATATTTGCTTCATTCATGCAGAACCATTGCTGGCCAAAATTGAAACTTTTTCGGGTATATGATTGCCAACTATTCTCATGCTTCATTGTACAAGCTCCGCTATTGGAGGTATTATTTAGATTATTTGCATTTTGTATATAGATTTTGACACTGTAGCAAACTAATAAATCGATATATTGCGTAATTTATGCGATAATCCATTTCCCTTTTATACTTAATTTGTAAATGAATTTCATTATTCACTCTTTAAATAAAAATGTAAAATCAAGAAATGGTCTCTCATGTTCAAATAATTTGATTGGAATTTTAAAATATATCCTTTACAATATAAAAGATACATGTAGCATTGAAATTAGAGAAAGTAGGATTCACTATTACTTGGAATATGTAAAATTATGAACACTTGTGGGTAACATTTACTCTAGTGTGTTTTTATGACATTTATTGCCATTTCTGTGTATTTGTAGGACTTGTTTCTTTATAACGTGGGAATCATATGGAAAACTAATGTGCCTGCATTGAATAAAGATTGTATAATAGTTGCGAATCATGAAACGATATTTCAAGTTCAAGGTGGGTACTCATTCTCAAGAATAAAAGAATTGGGCTTGAGGGATTTATCGGAAATGCGGATTATATGGAACGATTTTGCTCAAGTTGTAACCCTTGAAAACCTTACAACATTAGTTTTGAGAGGCTGCAAGAAGTTAAGATATATATTCTCACCTACGACGGCTCGTAGTTTATCACATTTGGTGAATCTTTCCATCCATGGGTGTGAAGAAATAGAACGACTCATTTTAGTCAATGATCAAATTTCTTCTTCATCATCATCAAATGCTGGCCTCCAACCTATCAGCTTTCCAAATTTGACAAAAATCACTATTACAAATTGTCGAAATTTGAAAAGCCTCTTTCCCTTTGGATCTGTTCTTGTTCTTCCAAAACTTGAATGTCTCAAAGTTAAAAGGAATTCTAAATTGGAACAAGTATTCGAATTAGAAGATGACTCGGAAGTGGTAGCTGAAGAGGAGATGAAATTTGATCAATTAAGAAAGTTATCACTTGAAGAACTACCAAGTCTCATTCACTTCTGTCCCAAAAGATGTCATTTTGTATTACCAGCATTGATAGAGTTGAAAGTAAGTGATTGCCCTAAGTTGACTACTGGTTTCTTCATGGATTCACAGGAACTTGTGCATTGCAAAGCAAAGGTATAGATCCTGCAACCCTCTAATCCTACTTTATTTTATGTAGTTATAACAATTACAACAATATGCATAACATGCGAAATTTTTACTTAAATTACTTAACTGATTTTGTAAATTATTGGAAAATATCACTTTATAAAGTATATATATGTTTCTTATTTTTCCTTGATGACATTAGATTAAAATTTCAGTTATAATTTTTCTTCAATTATTTTTTTAAGACACCCCAATTGGTTGAAAAAGATGCAATTGAAGAGCCAACCACTATTTCAAATGCAATTTTCAACAAGAGTATATGTTGGAGCCGTCAAGGGTTCAGTGAGAGTCAACTACCACACATTACAAGAAAGAATGGATGATGGCAGCTTTAAAAGCCATGTTACATAAATCAATAGGTGGAGTTTATGTTGTTCGGATTTTTTTGGTTAAGTTTCTGATATAATTTGTGTCTAACACGAGTTTTTTTTTTTACTTTTTTTAAGGTTTTTTTTATATATTTAGAGGATTACGCATATCCATATCCAAATGGACATGAATGCAAAATGGAAAATGAAGATTCGAAGTATCATAAGTTCAATATATCAACTAAATGTAGGTAAATTGGTGATTTCAATTTTTAGTTCTTTTTTCTTTTCTAAATTTTCCTATATAATAATCAAATTTAATGTAGTTCACTTGGGTTTATGTTTTTTGTTTTTGTTAAAAACAGGTGCATTGATAATTGTGCTTCTAACTGGTATGAAAGCTTACTTTAATAGAGTTGTGAAGCAAAATGATATATCGTCTCTTACTTCAAACTAATAGCTTAGCTAGTTATAGTTATGTTGTAGCTTTTCTTGTATGTTTTTGCCTGCGAGTGAAAATTCCATTGTGTCATGTATTTATTTTTGTGTGTTAAACCATAACCAAAACCGGATAAATTTTATTTTGTGAAGTTTCCAAATGTGATTTTTTTGAAATATTGAAAGTTTGTTTGTTTCAACTAAATAATAAATTATTTTGTTCTCAACCTTTTCAATATTGTTTTGAGTGCTAAAAAATTAATTATTCTGTAAGGGAACAAAATGTCGTATAATAACTTATTTGAACTAAATTTTTCTTTTTCTTTTTTTTTTTTAAAATTGAAGTCAGTTTGAAGTTACAAGAAAATCACTTTCAATGATAAGTGCTCTTTTCTTGCATGAAGTGTATGGCAATTAAACATACAAAGTGCAGTCCAACAATTTGTTTAGATAGCCAACTCATTCATATGAATTTTATTAAGCAAAGTTCAAAGAGATTGACCAACAGATTTGTAACACCCCAAACCCGGCCCAAACACTACAACCGGATCTGGTATGTCACTTAAGTGATTTTACAAAACGTGTCACATTTTGGAAAACAATTATCAGGTTTAAGTGTTTATACCGAAAACTTAGTAATTTATTAACTTCGTATAAAATATAAAGTTATAAAATGCTTTAATGAATTTTAAATAAAAACTGAAATTTCATACATGTTTTAACTTAATTTAAACCATAAAACTTAAAAGCCCAGTAAATAAAGCTCAACATAAAACCCAAAACAAAAATAATAGTTTAGTGGCCCATGGCCTTATTACAACCATATTTAAAATCCGCTTAAATAAAAATATAAAATAATAAACTAAAGTCTTCTAGCTGAATCCAATTGCTCTTTTGCATTGCCACCTTGCTCTCCTCTCCAGCCCGGTCCGATGCGCTAAGTGTCACCTGAAATTGTTAAAATAAAAGGGTGAGTCGCGAGACTCAGTGTGCAACCCTTGTGCACTATCGGATTGGGCCTTGGCCCGCAGATCAGAATATAAAATATAATGTAGCAAATAACATACATAACCCAACCCAAACCTAGATTTCCATCCGCTACACGCCACCCGTACCAGCCATTCACACCATGGGGATTTCTACAATCAACCCACACCGCTACACGCCGTTGATGGCAGTCGTGCTGCTCATCGTCAGAGTTGTGACAGAGTCACCAAGTTGAAATGGCATAAGCCACCAGAAACAGAGTATGTGACAGAGTCACCAGGCTGAAATGGCATAAGCCACCAGAAACAGAGTACTTCCCCTTTTCATCAATTACCCAACCCCAAGCACTCATAGCAATCAACATATAAAACGTATCCTTTTTAACAGAAACATTCATTGAGGAATGGCAGAAATACTAACCTGATATTAGCCTTTACCTTTCTCGAGTTTTCAAACATTATGCCGAGATTTCGGCATTTAACAGAGTATAGCAGTTTATCCATATATTTATAATAGCAACCAATCTAATAGTGTGAAAGGTTACACACCTGATTAATGTCGATACCCTTGCTAAACCGATCTACTACTTGCTCAAAAAGCCGGAAAGATGTGAAAATAGGCCCTCTCCTATAATCGGTTATGGTTAGTAAATCCCGAATTTACATGCTAGAAATCAATAGATTTCCTTACCTTGAAATCCCGAAAGTAACATGATTCTATAACTTAGAGATCTATGCGATTGGCCTCCTTCTTCAAATCCCGGAATGCCGAAAAGAAGAGTGAAATAAGAGATTAGTTTCTAATAGCCATTCGGCCAAGGACTTTGAAAAGCCGAAAGAACATTGAAATCCCGAAATCAACACTTACCTATTGTTTCCTTCAGATTCCGGCACAAGTAGACTCCATTAAAGAGGATTCGACAACTTCAGGAGGTGAGATCCTAGGGATTTCGGCTTTTGGAAGAATAAAGGATTTGAAGGGAGGGCTAAGAATAGAATAATAGGGATGTAGTTTCGGCTTTTAGAGATTAGAAGAAGAATAATAATGGTAGTTAAAAGATTCGGCCAACCAAGAAATTTTAGAGAGGAAGAAAGGGTGAAGAAGATAATGGTTTTCCGCTTTTGAGAGAAAGAAGATGAAGAAAGAAAAATAAAAGAGAGGCTTCAAGAATTCGACACATCCCCCTCTTTATATAGAAAACCGATTCCTCCCTTTAGCAGAGATTGATTTTCAGCCAACACTGCCACACATGATAGCTCCTATCCCTTTTCCCTTATCTTAATCTGTTATCTCCTCAAAAATAGCCTTTATCTGCTTATTATCCTTAAAGAATAAATCCCTAAATAATAGCCTTTATCTGCTTATTATCCTTAAAGACTAAATCCCTAAATAATAGCATTTATCTGCTTATTATCCACATAAAATAAATATAATAAAATTCCCCAAAAAATAGCCTTGTGCTGTCCCCCCTTACTTAATTAATTGCCGAAATTTAGCCCTATAACTTGGGCTTCAAGCAACCAAAATTTGGGCCTTCCTCATGCACATGTGACGCCAACTCCTCTTCCTCCTAGTGGCACCATTTCCTTTGGGCCACAAGCCCAATATACCCATTAAACTATTAAAACTTTAATTTAAACCCCTAGAGTGTATGAACAAAATATTTAAAACAAGACCTCAACCCAATTTGAGCCCCATTTGTACCTCAAATTCTCAAATTAACTAATTAAACATGTCTACACATTAAACGCATAGGCCCAAAAATTCAGGATGTTACAGTTCTACCCCCTTAAAGAAATTTCGTCCTCGAAATTTCCAACTAGCTATTAATCGTACTACCCAAGTCTCACCACTATGCTTTCGCTGCGCACTCTAATTCTAAAGCCAAAAGAAACACTCAGTATACTATGGTAAAGTACGCACCAGTATTCGCATCTAAAGCGTCCTCGTCCCCCTGGCGACGTGCTGCATAGACCAAAGCTGGCTGCCTCTCCTCAGCATAACCTGCACCTCCACGACCATGTCCTGTGCCGTTGCCACCATTGACTTGACCACAGCCCCTTGGTGGTTGTTGACCTCCTCTCCCAACCTGATCAGAACCTCATCCAGCTGGCTGCACTTGATCCTTCTATGGACAGTCCTTTATCATATGTTCCGTGGATCCACACCTGAAGCATCCACCGGTTCTTTTTCTACACTCCCCAGAATGTGCTTTCCCGCACCAATTACATAATCGATTCTGATTCCCTGTAGTAGGTGTCGGAGTACGAGCTGGCCTATCAGACCTAGGCCTTTTCTGAAAACTTCCAGATGATTCCGACGGCCCAAAATTCCTCTTATTCCCATTCCTATCCTTATCCTTATCTCTTTCCTGTCTTTCAGTCTGTTTTACCTCCTCAGCTATCTTAACCTTCTCCACCAAAACTGCAAAATCTCTCTCTCTCTGTGTGGTGCTATCAAAACCCTTAACTCATTCCATAATCCATCCTCGAACCGAACACAACGTTCATATTCGGTCGCCACCATTCCTCGAGCGTAGCGGCTCAAGCGTAGAAACTCCGCCTCATATTCAGCCACGAATTTACTTCCCTGCACTAGATTCAAAAATGCCTTCCTCTGTGCATCCACATAGCTGGCCCCAACATACTTTCCCTGGAATGACTCCTTAAAGAAGTCCCAGTCAATCCGATCGGCGACGGTACCCTCCTTCACCGTGAGCCACCACTGATAAGCCTCGTCTCGAAGAAGAGACACGACCCCTTTTAACTTCTCCTCTACCGAGAAATCTAAGTCATCCATTATGCGCTCAGTCGCTTCCATCCAATACTACGCTGTGTTAAGGGCTACGCCAGAAACTCCCCTAAATACTTCTGCCCTATTGGCCTTAAGCCGCTCCGGCATAGATTTCCGGGCTCCTGTGCCCATGCCTACTCCAGTAATTCTCTCAAGGACTCGCAACATCGCCTAAGATACAGCATCATCTCCGGTGGCCTGATCCTGTAACTTTCTCTCCACACCTGGAGGATTCGGCATTTCGTTTCCTGACCCGTGGCTAGACCCTACTGGCTCAGACAAGGTCATCCTACCCATGCGGCGGACGTCCTCGACCCCTTATACTCATTCTTCCGATTGGCATTTATCTAATTAAGAATTTTATGAATCATTAATTCTTTCCACTGATTTACCGCTAACAGTCTTATGAATAATAGTTTTAAAAGTAGTTCTTTCGAATTCGGACCTATCTACAGTTTCAGTCTCAAGTTTACCTCCTAATTCTAGAGGCCACATACATTCATCAATCATACAAACAACATCCATGCACCCACTTTCAACACATAGGGGTATTTTTATCATTCCACTACCCAGGGGTATTTTCGTAATTTTATCCTACAGGGGTATTTTCGTAATTTTTCAAAATAAGGTTCCTTGGTGATTTTGTAAAATAAGGGTATTTTGGTAATTTTACAATCCAAGGGTATTTCGGTAATTTTGAAATCTGGGGGTATTTCGATAATTTTAACATCTGGGGGTATTTCGGTAATTTTAAAATTTGGGAGTATTTCGATAATTTTGACATCCGAGGGTATTTCAATAATTTTGAAATCCGAGAGTATTTCGGTAATTTTGAAATCTGGGGGTATTTTGGTAATTTTGAATTCTGGGGTGTTTCGGAAATTTTACAATCCAGGTGTATTTCGGTAATTCGGCAAATCAAGGGTAATTTGGTAATTTTACAAATCAGGGTCATTTTGGTCATTTCGTAAAACAAGGGTAATTTGGTAATTTTACCAACCATGGATAGTTTGTTTTTTTTTACAAGGGTACTTTTGGTAAATCTAGTTTCGCAGTCCAGATTATTCTTGTAAACGTGAGATTTTCGGGTAAATTTTTGAAACATAGGTATTTTATAAGTTTACGGTTGATTGGGAATTTTCACAAATCAAATATGTTTTGAAAATTTTACAAACCTTGGGATTTTTTTTTTCAAAAATAGGGTGGTTGGTCCCTTTCGGGTTTTAGTTATAAGATTTAGCCCATCAACCAGTCCTCGTAACTAGGGTGAATAGTCACTACGCACCAGGTAGGATTCCTGCGAAGAGGAGGTGAGTCACTAGGACTGCTTAAGTACCAAGCTCTTCCGGATCCAATCCTAGACATGCGCATGCCTGTTGCCACACCTTAGTCTTGCGACTTGTTCACGGGTTTGTTTAGTTGACTTAAGTCTTATGAGATTTTAGGAGTCGTTTCAACTAAGCCTAGAGCCCATCAAGTTCTAATGTAAATAGTCTACTTCCCATAAAGCCCATTAAGCCCACATAAATATATCACACAATGGTTCAGAATACTTACTGGAGGACTTGGGCCGGAGACGCAGGTGACATGCCGAGCTAACAAACCTGTTATTTTTTAAAAGCATGCATGTTTCAAAAGCCCATTTAAGAAAACGTTTTGAGCCCCAAAACCCCCAGAGCCTAGTTTTGAACTGGGGTCTGATACCAATTTGTAACACCCCAAACCCGGCCCAAACACTACAACCGGATCTGGTATGTCACTTAAGTGATTTTACAAAACATGTTGCATTTTGGAAAACAATTATCAGGTTTAAGTTATACCGAAAACTTAGTAATTTATTAACTTCGTATAAAATATAAAGTTATAAAATGCTTTAATGAATTTTAAATAAAAACTGAAATTCGTATAAAATATAAAGTTATAAAATGCTTTAATGAATTTTAAATAAAAACTAAAATTTCATACATGTCTTAACTTAATTTAAACCATAAAACTTAAAAGCCCAGTAAATAAAGCCCAACATAAAACCCAAAACAAAAATAATAGTTTAGTGGCCCATGGCCTTATTACAACCATATTTAAAATCCGCTTAAATAAAAATATAAAATAATAAACTAAAGTCTTCTAGCTGAATCCAATTGCTCTTTTGCATTGCCACCTTGCTCTCCTCTCCAACCCGGTCCGATGCGCTAAGTGTCACCTGAAATTATTAAAATAAAAGGGTGAGTCGCGAGACTCAGTGTGCAACCCTTGTGCACTATCGGATTGGGCCTTGGCCCACAGATCAGAATATAAAATATAATGTAGCAAATAACATACATAACCCAACCAAACCTAGATTTCCATCCGCTACATGCCACCCGTACCAGCCATTCACACCATGGGGATTTCTACAATCAACCCACACCGCTACACGTAGTTGATGGCAGTCGTGCTGCTCATCGTCAGAGTTGTGACAGAGTCACCAGGCTGAAATGGCATAAGCCACCAGGAACAGAGTATGTGACAGAGTCACCAGGCTGAAATGGCATAAGCCACCAGAAACAGAGTACTTCCCCTTTTCATCAATTACCTAACCCCAAGCATTCATAGCAATCAACATATAAAACGTATCCTTTTTAACAGAAACATTCATTGAGGAATGGCAGAAATACTAACCTGATATTAGCCTTTACCCTTCTCAAGTTTTCAAACATTATGCCAGGATTTCGGCATTTAACAGAGTATAGCAGTTTATCCATATATTTATAATAGCAACCAATCTAATAGTGTGAAAGGTTACACACCTGATTAATGTCGATACCCTTGCTAAACCGATCTACTACTTGCTCAAAAAGCCGGAAAGATGTGAAAATAGGTCCTCTCCTATAATCGACTATGGTTAGTAAATCCTGAATTTACATGCTAGAAATCAATAGATTTCCTTACCTTGAAATCCCGAAAGTAACATGATTCTATAACTTAGAGATCTATGCGATTGGCCTCCTTCTTCAAATCTCGGAATGCCGAAAAGAAGAGTGAAATAAGAGATTAGTTTCTAATAGCCATTCGGCTAAGGACTTTGAAAAGTCGAAAGAACATTGAAATCCCGAAATCAACACTTACCTATTGTTTCCTTCAGATTCCGGCACAAGTAGACTCCATTAAAGAGGATTTGGCAACTTCAGGAGGTGAGATCCTAGGGATTCTAGCTTTTGGAAGAATAAAGGATTTGAAGGGAGGGCTAAGAATAGAATAATAGGGATGTAGTTTCGGCTTTTAGAGATTAGAAGAAGAAGAATAATGGTAGTTAAAAGATTCGACCAACCAAGAAATTTTAGAGAGGAAGAAAAGGTGAAGAAGATAATGGTTTTCGGCTTTTGAGAGGAAGAAGATGAGAAAAGAAAAATAAAAGAGAGGCTTCAAGAATTCGGCACACCCCCCTCTTTATATAGAAAACCGATTCCTCCCTTTAGCAGAGATTGATTTTCAGCCAACACTGCCACACATGATAGCTCCTATCCCTTTTCCCTTATCTTAATCTGTTATCTCCTCAAAAATAGCCTTTATCTGCTTATTATCCTTAAAGACTAATTCCCTAAATAATAGCCTTTATCTGCTTATTATCCTTAAAGACTAAATCCCTAAATAATAGCTTTTATCTGCTTATTATCCACATAAAATAAATATAATGAAATTCCCAAAAAATAGCCTTGTGCCGTCCCTCCTTACTCAATTAAGTGCCGAAATTTAGCCCTATAACTTGGGCTTCAAGCAACCAAAATTTGGGCCTTCCTCATGCACATGTGACCCAACTCCTCTTCCTCCTAGTGGCACCATTTCCTTTGGGCCACAAGCCCAATATACCCATTAAACTATTAAAACTTTAATTTAAACCCCTAGAGTGTCTGAACAAAACATTAAAACAAGGCCTCAACCCAATTTGAGCCCCATTTGTACCTCAAATTCTCAAATCAACTAATTAAACATGTCTACACATTAAACGCATAGGCCCAAAAATTCAGGATGTTACAAGATTATACACATAACATTGGTCGATGACAATGTATCCCTATGACCACTAATCACCTGCCATGTTCACATCATCTTACCTTTCATATCCTAAAATACCCCTATAATTTAATTAGAATGACTAGAAAGCCCTAAACTCTATATGTTCAAGGCTTAGTGCACTACAGGGGCATCTGTGCTTTTCTAGAAGCATGACACGGGGGATTTGAAAGCCCTATACTCCATATTCTATCATGGCTTGTGGTTGGAAGAGGAAGGCCCTTCAGATGAAACACCTCTTCAACTCCACAATTGTTGAGTTGTACATCTTCCAAATTTAGGAAGTGGTCTCCATGTATTTTTGACAATCGAGCATTATTCTTTTCATCATGAAGACTCAACTTCTATGAAAACAAAATTCCAGTTGATTATATCAGTAAGCAATTAGAAATTTATTGAAGTTTGCAATTACCATCCCAAATCTCAAATTGCAACACCCATTTTATCCTCTATTTTTGTCATTTTCTTGAAATGAAAAGAAATAAGAAACTAATGTGAAGTTGAAAATGATCATCGATTGATTGCAAAGGTTCTAAAATTTCTATTTAATTGTAGAAAAAACATCATTAATCCTCATATCATGAAAAGATATTAGGGCGTTTACCTGTGTTCGAGCATGCATCAAGTTATTTACATCAACAGTGAAACACATGGTCATGTTGGGGCAGTTTTCCATGACTGTAGTGACATTGAACCGTGGGAACATAAAGTGATAACTCAAAGGGCCGAAGCAGACAAGGCTTAGTAGTTCTAGGAGTTCTAGCCTCTTCAACTTTGGAAGCACAATACTCTCTGTAATTACATTATTTGTATCATCTTCATGCATGAATTCATGCCCTATTTCAAACGATTCTTAGCTATGATTTGTTCTAGTTCATCACATCCTCGCAAATTTAGTTCTTTCAATTGCAGAAAATTTGGAGAAAACATGGGTGTAAAGATATATCCCAGTCTCTTGCAATCAACTACTTAGAGATGAGTAAGATTTTGGAAGATTGCTATTTGTGAAAAATATATAACGTCGGTAATGACAAATATATCGCAAAGAAAAAAAGAAATAAAATAAAGAACACACAGATTTTACGTGGAAACCCTTTCGGGGAAAAACCACGGGCAGAGGAGAAGAAAAATTCACTATGTCGAATTCGAACCAATTACAAGAGGAATAGACCATGTCTATTTATAGGCTTGTAAAACCCAATTCTAATCAAAGTAAAAATATATTATGCTAATGAATGCTAAATATGTTATACTCATAAATAATAAATCTTCTAGAAAGAAGATATATTTTGTTTAACTTGACTTGCAAGCAATATTTTAGAATTTGGGTCACACAAGTCTAACAATCTCCACCTTGACACGAATTCTCAACAGACAAGTTCTTCATCGTGAACTCTCAACGAACAAGTTCTTCACCTCTTCCATAAAACCCCCTAAGTGTTTAACTTCAACAATGAACACCAACCAAATCTAAGCAATGCTCAAACATGGTTATAGGAAGTGACTTAGTCATCATATCTGCAGGATTTTCATAAGTACTAATTTTGCTCACAACAATATCACCACGAGCAATAATATCATGAACCAAACTATGCTTCACAACTGGGGAGAACACATATGTGAAGTCCACTTCTGGAATTTGACTGTAACCTTTTGCAACAAGCCTTGCTTTATATCTGGGTTCTTCAACTCCTGGAGTCTCTTCATTCTTTTTAAACACCCATTTACAGCGAACAACCTATTTACCTTTAGGAAGTTTCACAAGATCCCATGTTCTGTTTTTGTGGAGTGATTCCATCTCCTCTTGCATAGCAAACATCCAATTTTCTGAGTCTTCACAGCTAACTGCCTCAGAATAATTAGACAACTTTTGGTTTGCATCTATATCCTCAGCCACATTTAAAGCATAAGCAACTAGATCAGCCTGGGCATACTTCTTTGGAGGTTTAATTTCTCTTATAGTTCTATTTTTGGCGATAGAGTATTGTGGTGAAGAAGCAACTCTATTCTCAATTTTTGTACTGGCTTGAGGAGTTGACTCTGTATTAAGCTGATGCTCCACCTGCTTTTGATTTTTTTTTATTAGAAGAGTCTTTAAGAGATAAGTTAGGTAGCATAGCAGTTTCATCAAAAACAACATCTCTGCTAATCACAACTCTTCTATTTTCAGGGCACCATAACTTATACCCTTTTACACCAGCTTTATAACCAAGAAAAACACATTTAATGGATCTCGATTCCAATTTTCCATTATCAACATGAGCATACACAGGACATCCAAAAACTTTAAATTAGAATAATTAGCAAGATTACCTGACCATACCTCTTGTGGAGTCATTTTCTCAATGGCAATGGATGGAGATCAGTTGATCAGAAAACATGCAGTAGAGGCTGCTTCGGCCCAAAACGACTTTGGCAAGTTGGCATTTGACAACATGCATCGAACCTTCTCCATGATTGTTCTGTTCATTTGTTCTGCAATGCTGTTTTGCTGTGGAGTATGACAAACTGTCAAGTGTCTCACGATCCCTTCTGACTTGCACAGTTTATTAAACTCATCAGAACAAAACTCTAAGCCATTGTCTGTACAGAGGCATTTTATTTATTTTCCCGTCTATTTTTCAATCATAGTTTTCCAAGACTTAAATGCGAAAAACACATCGCTTTTCTACTTTAGGAAGAATGCCCAAACTTTTCTAGAAAAATCATCAATAAAAGTTAGCATATAATTAGCTCCACCTCTTGAAGGCACTCTTGATGGCCCCCACAGATCAGAATGAATATACTCCAATGTTCCCTTCGTGTTATTGATTCCTCTTGTTAATTCGAACTATCTTTTGCTTCCCAAAAATGCAGTACTCACAGAACTTTAGTTTGCAATTCCTTGCTCATCAAGAAGTCCTCTTTTGCTCAATTCTGCCATGCCATTCTCACTCATATGCCTTAGGCACATTTGCCAAATTTTAGTAATATCATCATCTGACAAAGAAGAGGAAGCAACAGCTGCATCACCAATAACAGTGGAACCCTGCAAAACATATAACTTGGCAGTCTTTCTCTACCCTTTCATCACAATGAGGGGACCTTTGGAAATCTTCAAAATCCTACTTTCAGCTATGTATTTGTACCTTTTTGAATCAAGAGTACTCAACAAAATTAAATTTCTCTTCAATTCTGGAACATGTCGTACATCACTAAGTGTTCTGACAACTCCATCAAACATTTTAACTTTAATTGTTCCAACACCTGCGATTTTACACGCAGCATTATTTCCCATCAAAATAACACATTCAGACACTGTTTTGTAATTTGTAAACCAATCTCGATTGGGATACACCTGGAAGGTGCAGCCTAAATCAAGTATCCACTCCTCGCTCGCTTTAGAACTGTTGACAGAAGCGACTAGAAGTTCACCATCGTTGTAGTCTTCTACAACATCAGCTTCGTCAGAATTTTCTGGTTGTTTCCTTTTTGATTCGTAGCCTCCATTTTGATCTTATTTTGTAGCTTATAGCATTCAAATTTAATGTGCCCTTTCTTCTTACAGAAGTTACAAGTTTTACCTCTGTTTGAAGATTTAGATCTACTTTTAGATATACCATGAGGATTCCATTCCTATGTCCTTCCACGATCATCATCAACATTCCGATCTTGTCTTCCACGAACAATGAGACCCTCTCCGTGAGAGTCAGTTTTAACCACAAGATGCCTCATCTTATCATACGAGGTCAAAGAATCATAAACCTCATCAACTGTAAGAGACTCGCGGCTATATAAAATTGTGTCTCTAAAGGTTAAATAAGACAGGAGCAATGAACAAAGTAAAATCAACCCTAGATCTTCCTTATCATACTGAACCTCCATGGCCTCCAAGTTTGAAAGAATTTCTTTAAACACTGTTAAGTGTTCATGCACAAACGCACCTTCCTCCAAACGATGAGCATAAAGATGTTTCTTCAAATGCAACTTGCTGGTTAGAGTTTTCGACATACATATTTGTTCTAGCCTCTTCCATAATGCCGCGGCAGTCTTCTCCTTCATCACATCTTGCAAAATTTTGTTAGATAAATGCAGATGTAATTGTGTTAACGCCTTTCGATCCTTGCACTTCTTCTCTTCCTCCGTCAATGTCGAAGGCATTTTATCTACCCCTAGTAGGGCTTCCTCTAAATCCATCTGTGTAAGAACTGCCTGCATCTTTATCTGCCACAACGCAAATCTGGTGTTGCGATCCAACATCAAAATTTCAGACTTCAAAGACACCATTACTGTGATCGAGATGAAAAACCCGAAAGCTCGAATACCAATTTGTGAAAAGTATATAATGTCGGTAATGACAAATATATCGCAAAGAAAAAAAGAAATAAAATAAAGAACATATAGATTTTACGTGGAAGCCCTTTCGGGAAAAAACCACGGGCAGAGAAGAAGAAAAATTCACTATGTCGAATTCGAACCAATTACAATAAGAATAGACCATGTCTATTTATAGGCTTGTAAAACCCAATTCTAATCAAAGTAAAAATATATTATGCTAATAAATGCTAAATATATTATACTCATAAATACTAAATCTTCTAGAAAGAAGATATATTTTGTTTAACTTGACTTGCAAGCAATATCTTAGAATTTAGGTCACACAACTCTAACACTATTTGTTTAGGAGCTTTCCAAATAACTTGCAACTGTTGCATATCCTTCAAATGTAGTTTCTCCAAACTTGAGACAAGGAACCCACCTTCAAGTTGAAACACTTGTTCACAGTTCCCAATTGTTAAATACTCCATAGGCTTTGACCTGTGTCTCCCATGGAAGCTAATTCCATTACCTGGTTGACAGTTATTTCCAACTTTCGAGAGCTATAATTTATGTCAGATAGTTTAGTGTAGTTCAATGCTAGAACAGAATCTGTTACATAGAAAAGAAAAGGGTACCATTAAAAGAATACAATGCCTCAGATAATATACACCTGTAACACCCCAAACCCGGTCCAAACATTATGACCGAATTTGGTATGCCATAGAGAAAAACTTTTTGAAAATCTCTTTAAGCCAAATAAAATTTTTGATAAAAGATATTGCCTTGTTTTTAAAACGGTTGAGGTGTATGAAGAAATCATCACTTTGTTTAAAAATATATTAAATCAGGTTGTTACAGATTCAAGTGTACCCGATGGCACAATAAAACATTTTACGTATTAATTTTTATAAAACATGTGTACCCATTTTAATATCATGAAGTAGTTTAAGCAAATTATCAAAACATGTAAAATATTCCAAGTGCAATATTAGGAGGCCTTATTACAACTTAAATAAAATAAACCCATAATAAAATATATTTGTTCAAAATCCACCTAGTCCATATTTTCATTTCATGGCCACCTCGAGTCCATCCGGCTCCTTATCCGCAGCTACGAATCACCTGAAAATGTTAAAGGAAAAAGGTGAGCCATCAAGACCCAATGTGTAACCCTTTTTCCCGGTTTAATGTAACATCATACACAATCATAATTAATTTAATATGCACAAGTGTAATATGCACCCAACTTAGCCATCCGAACGCCTTTCTCTACTCCGTGTGGTACCAAACCACTAGTGGTGCCAAACCACTGGTGACATATAGTCACGAAATCCGTCAATATTGTGGTACCAAACCACTGGTGACTCGAAGTCACAAATCAAATGATGGGGCCAACCCATCGTGTGATACCAAATCACTGGCGTCAATCCCATATCTCAAAGTGGGGCCAACCCACGGTGGTGCTAAGCCACAGGGACGAGACGCTATGAGGTGCCAAACCTCTGGAGGTGTCAAACCTCTGGTGACCGTAGTCACAATGTGTTACCAAAACACTGGTGTCCGTCGACACGAATATCACTGCCCCCTCCACTCATAAAACCCACATTCAATCAATGATATTTAACAACAATCATGCCATCATGCTCATTTATCAACATACATAGGATTTATCAATAACCATTTATAAGCCACATATATCAAATATGTCATGCTTCCCAAAAGCATCAAATAGCAAATCATATTATCAAGGACTTACCTGAAGCCTTGCTATACCTTTATGGTATTAAACTCAAATCTACACAAATCCGATTAGCATACACATAATACTTTGCACGTTAATTAATTATAAGTGTGTATGTACACACCTGAGATTAACGAAAGCCTTAAATCCCGGAATAACCAATCGGCCACCCACAATATCCTTGCCCTATATTCGGCCAAATACAAGGTTAGTACCATGGCCTATTCGGCCAAACCAAATTAATTGAAAAGGGTTCCTTGTGAACCCGAAACCTTACCCAAATGCCTTTGAATACTAGCCACCACACTCCGAGCGCTTTTGCTTCCCTAAATCGGCAATCACATCCCATGTTAATAGCCTTCGGCTTTTGAATATTTAAAAGAGTGATCTATTATTTAAAATAGATTCTTACCACCTTACCCTATAACCGATCGACAGAGAATGGAGAATCAAATCTATTGCTTGAAAATCCCGTAGTTCCTAGATGATGTCGATTCAAAGAGGGGTTAGTCTTCTTGTTTGCAAATGCCAAAATTTCGGCTTTCTCCAACCTATAAATCGACAGAGAGAAAGGGTAGGGAAAAGAAAGATTCGGCTATCATTTACCTTCACCAACGATTGCCACAAGAAATCCCGAAGAGACCTTTTCCCTTTCTAGTATTCGGCCAAAGTGAAATAGAATAGGAGAGGAAATTTTCGGCACACCAAAGGAGTGGATTCGGCTAAAAGAAAGGAAATAATGGTGAGAAAAGAAGATGGGGTTTCGGCAAGGAGTAGAGAGAGTTTTGGTTTTGAGAGAATGAGAAAGGAGAGAAAAAGAAAAAAAAAATAATTGGAGAGGAGGGAATAGAGAAGAAATTCGGCAACTTCCTTGAATTGCTCTTGACCAACCGTTGATTTAATTCAAAATTATTTGAATTTATCACATGCCTAATTTTCCTCTATCAATTATTATAAATCAATCCTAATAATAATCCAATTAAAATCCTTGATTATAACCTTATTATCCTTACATTAAAAATTGGTCATCTCTTTCTCTCTCTTGCCAACTTTTCAAGATTAATCAAATAAAATCCATTTAAAGCCAAATAATATTCTCATACTTTCCTTATTATCCCAAAGTTTAAAATTGAGAATTTCCCTCCCCTTATTGCCGTCCAAAATAAAGATCAAAAAGGGAAAATTCGTGACTCGAACATAGGTTCTCCCCTTGCTCCTTGTGGCGTCAACTCTAGCATCTAAGTGGCCTCCCTTTTGCCACTTTTCCAAGACATTTTTAATGTCAAATGTTCCCTCTTTTAACCTTGTAACTCCTACTTACTAAGGCTTCCTACCTTTAAAGCTTCACGAATAAATTTTCTACTAATCCGAGCCTACTCAAGACCCCTAATTAAGTCTTGTTCCACTATAAATAATACCACAGCAATCCAAACACAAGCAAAAATAATTCAATCACAAATAACCCCTATTTTAGGATGTTACAGTTCCACCCCCTTAAAAATAATTTCGGCCTCGAAATTACCTGATCAGAAGAGGTGGGGGTATTGCTGCCGCATCACATCCTCGGGTTCCCACGTTGCTTCCTCCGTACCATGGTTTCGCCATAGCACCTTCACCAAGGGTACTGATTTCCTACGTAAAACCTTAACATCACGATCTAGGATCTGAACTGGCTCCTCCTCGAAAGATAGGTCTGAGTTAACCTCAATCTCTGCCACTGGCAAGACGTGCGATGGATCGGACCGATACCATCTAAGCATCGACACATGGAAGACATCATGAATCTGACTCAACTCTGCCGGCAGCTCAAGCTGATAAGCTACCGGTCCCACTCGCTTTAACACTGTATATGGCCCGATGAACCTTGCGCTTAGCTTCCCTTTTCTTCCAAATCGCAACACCTTTTTCCAAGGCGACACCTTCAGAAAGACTTTATCTCCTACCTCGTATTCCATTTCCTTGCGCTTGAGATCGGTATAAGACTTTTGCCTATCTGATGCCTCCTTGAGACGAGTCCGGATTAACTTAACTTTATCTTCAGTTTCCACTACCAATTCTGGACCCAAGACATGTCGCTCCTTTAGTTCCGTCCAATACGTAGGAGTATGGCACTTCCGTCCATACAGTGCCTCGAATGGTGCCATCTGAATGCTCGCTTGATAACTATTGTTATAAGCGAACTCTGCCAACGGTAGATACTCTTCCCAACTACCACTGAAATCCAGAATGCATCCTCTGAGCATATCCTCTAAAATCTGTATCACTCTTTCCGATTGTCTGTCAGTTTGTGGGTGAAAAGCTGTGCTGAAGTCCAATCTCGTTCCCAAAGCTTGATGCAAAGCTCTCCAAAACCTTGATGTAAACCTCGGATCCCTATTCGATATAATCGATACTGGCACACCATGCAATCTTACTATCTCGGCTGCATATAACTTTGCTAGCTTCTGAAGCGAATAATCCACCCTTACAGGTATGAAATGCGATGACTTAGTTAGTCGATCCACAATTACCCAAACCGACTTCTTCTTACTAGGCGTGAGGGGTAATCCACTGACAAAATCCATCGTGATCCTCTCCCATTTCCACTGAGGAATCTTCACCGGTTGGAGTAACCCTGATGGCAATTGATGTTCAGCTTTCACTTGCTGACACGTCAGACACTTACCCACGAATTCAGTTACCTTACGCTTCAACCCAGGCCACCAGAACTGTTTCCGCAAATCTCCATACATCTTGCTACCTCCCGGATGCATAGCGTATGGGCTGCTATGTGCATCTTGGAGAATCTTCCGCCTCAATTCCACATCTTTCGGCATACAAGCTCGCCCTTGAAAACATAGCACTCCCTCACCAGACAAACTGTACCCTTCCAAACCACCGTCTTGAACTTGCAACCTCCTCGCATTCAAACTGTCATCCACAATTTGCTTTTCCTTAATCTCCTTAATCCAAGTTGGCTTAACTTGCAGTTCTGCCAAAAGACTTCCATCGTCGTATAGACTGAGGTAAGCAAACATCGCTCTTAAGTCTGTCACGACTTTTCGGCTCAAGGCGTCAGCCACTACGTTAGCCTTACCCGGATGGTACTCAATCGAACAATCGTAGTCCTTTAACAATTCAATCCACCGATGCTGCCTCAAATTCAAATCCTTCTGAGTCAAGAGATACCTCAGACTTTTATGATCCGTATAGACTATCGACTTCTCCCCGTACAGGTAATGCCGCCATATTTTCAAAGCGAAAACTACTGCCGCTAACTCCAAGTCGTGAGTTGGATAGTTAACCTCATGCGGTCTTAGCTGACGGGATGCATAGGCCACTACCTTCCCTTCCTGCATCAACACACATCCCAACCCAGTATGGGACGCATCACAATAAACCGTAAACAATTTCCCTGCCTCAAGCTGTACCAGAACTGGAGCTTCCGTCAGAATCTTCCTTAGCTTGTCAAAACTTTCTTGTTGCTTCTCCAACCATACTAATGGAATTCCCTTCCTTAACAACTTAGTCAACGGCGCTGCAATTAAAGAGAATCCTTCCACAAACCTCCGATAGTAACCTGCCAGCCCCAGAAAACTTCGAATTTCTGCCACTGACCTAGGCAGATTCCAGTCCAACACCGCTTCCACCTTGCGAGGATCTACTCTAATCCCTTCCACTGACACTACGTGACCTAAGAAAGCCACCTCTCTAAGCCAAAATTCGCACTTACTGAATTTGGCATATAACTGCTTCTCTCTTAATACTTGTAGAACTATACGCAAATGCATATCATGCTCCTTCTCCGTCTTTGAATAAACCAATATGTCATCGATAAACACCACAACAAATTGACCCAAGTACTGCTGAAACACTCTATTCATTAAGTCCATGAATGCAGCCAGTGCATTGGTCAACCCAAATGGCATCACTAGAAACTCGTAATGCCCATACCGAGTTCGGAATGCCGTCTTGTGCACATCAACCTCCTTCACCTTGAGTTGATGATATCCCGACCTAAGATCTATCTTCGAAAATACCGATGCACCCTTCAGTTGGTCAAACAAGTCATCAATTCGAGGTAACGGATACCTGTTCTTGATCGTTAACTTGTTCAATTGGCGGTAGTCGATACACATCCGCATTGAGCCGTCCTTCTTCTTAACAAACAACACAGGTGCTCCCCACGGAGATATACTTGGTCGGATAAACGCTCTATCCAACAGCTCCTGAATTTGAGACTTCAGCTCCACCAATTCCTTTGGTGCCATTCGTTAAGGTGCTATAGACACAGGTGCCGTTCCCGGTAACAAGTCTATATCGAAATCAACTTCCCGATCTGGAGGCAGACCCGGAAGTTCTTCTGGAAATACATCAGCGAATTCCTTTACAGTTCGGACCTTCTCAACTGCTGACTCCTTAGCCTCCAAGGCACAAATTCGAACCAAAAACACTTCGCAACCTTTCTTGACCATCTTCTCAGCCTTCAACGCAGACACTACATTGGATAGGTAATCTCTTCTATTACCTATCATAACCACTTCAACGCCCTCAGCCATCTTAAGAACCATGCGCTTAGCAGCGCAATCTAACCTTGCCTGATACTTAACCAACCAGTCCATACCAAGGATCAAATCGAACTCCCCAAACGGCAGTTCCATCAGATCAATCACAAACATGACCCCTTGGAGTTCTAGAGGTACATCTCTATATAGCTTGTTAACAACTACAGAGTGACCTAAAGGGCTAATTACAGTCATCTCCCTAGAAGCAGTCTCGAAGTCTAAGTTCATAGTCTCTACCACACTACTAGCAACGTATGAATGCGTCGAACCCACATCAATTAATGCAACATATGGAAGACCAAAAATTAGGAACGTACCGGTTATGACGTCCGGTGCGTCACCTTCCTCGCGACGCCTTGCCGCGTACACTAAACCAGGCTGCCTTGCCTCTGTGCTGCCTGTACCTCTGCCCGAAATTCCACGACCTCGATTAGATCCATTTCCTCCTCTACCATTACCACGACCCCTCTAAGGTGGTCCTACATTCCTAGCCTGAGCACGGTTCTGACCCTCTGATTGATTCTTGGTTGACTTCCGAGGACAATCCCTTACACGGTGATCCAAAGACCCACATTCAAAGCAACCCTTCTCACCGGTCCAACATCCTCCCCAATGTGATTTCCCACAGCGGTTACACTGAGCCTGTCTCTGATTAGCAGCCATGGGCCTTCCTGCCTGATTTGGCCCACTCTGCCTAGCCCTTTTCTGAACATTACCACCCGATCCAGACGACACAAATCCTCTTTTCTGCTTGTTCCTATCATAGCTCTGTCTCACGGACTCCTTGACCCCTTCGGCTACCTTAGCCTTTTCCACCAAGACAGCAAACTCACGCTCCTGCTGCGGAGCAATCAGCAACCTTAACTCATCCCTAAGTCCGTCTTCAAAGCGGACACAATGATCATGCTCCGTTGACACTATACCCTAAGCATAGCGGCTCAGCCTCAAGAATTCCACTTCATACTCCGACACAGACTTATTTCCTTGTACCAACCCCAGAAAAGCTTTCCTCTGAGCATCAATGTAGCTAGTGCCCACATACTTCTTCTGATAAGCAGTTTTGAAATACTCCCAAGTAAGATCATCTGCCGTAGCACCATCCCGAACCGTTAGCCACCATCGATATGACTCATCCTTGAGAAGCGACACCGCTCTTTTCAGCTTCTCCTCATTCGTCAGATCTATCTCATCCATGATTCTTTCGGTCGATTCCAGCCAATACTCAGTCGTATTGGGCGCTACACCGGACACACCTCGGAAAAATTCAGCTCCGTTAGCTCGAAGTCTCTTAGGTACCGACTTCCGAGCTCCTCCACCTCCACCCATTCCAGCTACCCTTTCTAGAACCTGCAGCATCGCTTGTGACACTGCATCATCACCGGTCTGCTCCTGCTCCCCAGCTCCAAAAGTTGGGGGTGGTGGTGGTGCCTCATTCTCAAATTCCTGACCCGACCTGACAGGTTTTGACACGGTCATCCTGCCCCTACCGCGTCCACGACGACCACGTCCTCTAAAGCTCATTCTAACTATCGCGCTTTTAATCTGATTAGGAAATTTTATGAATTAGTACATGTTTCACTTGGTTATCCGCGAAGAAATTTTATAAAAAGAATTTAATAGAGATTCTTTCGATCAAACAAATTTTTAAGTCTTCTATCCTAGTTTACACAGAAAAGTACATCCATTCCCTAATACCTTTCATAACTATGCACTCTTTGGGCATATCTGTCCGTTTCTATCCCAAGGGTATTTTCGTCATTTTCCTACAGGGTATTTTTGTAATAAACCGAAGAAATTTTTTTTTTGAAAACTTTAGTAAATCAAAACATTTTGTAATTTCTAAAACTGAGGAGTATTTTTTGAGAATTTCTCAATTTGAAGATATGACAAAATTTTGAAACCAGGGGTATTTTGGTAATTTGTCAATCAGGGGTAATTTTTTGTAAATTTCTAAAGTTAGGGTATTATTTTGAAATACAAAATTTTCGAGTACTTTTGCAAAAATAAAAATTTGATCAAAATCGGGGTAATATGGTAATTTTAGAAACCAAGGGCATTTTCGTAATTTTGCCACTAGGGGCATTTCGGAAATTTTGGTAAGTTGAAGAATATTTTGAAAATTTTGCAAAAGTAATTTTTTTTTTGCTGCTATTGAAAGGAGTATTGTAACTATTTGTAAAACTTAGAGCTTTCATAAAACAGGGTTAATCCCTTTCGGGTTTTATTTAGCGTGTTTAGCCTACGACCGAGTCCTCTTGGTTAAGGTGAACCGAAGCTACGCACTAGGTAGGATTCCTGCGAAGAGGAGGTGAGTCACGAGGACTGCTTAAGTACCAAGCTCTTCCGGATCCAATCCTAGACATGCGCACCAAGGTTACCACACCCTAACTCGGCGACTTGGTCACAGGTTGGTTTTAATTAGGCCATTAGAATCTTATGAGTTTTGTTGGGGTAGACTAGTCCTAAAGTTCAACACCTATCATACTAACTACGTTCCCTACCTACCCTTCTACAATAATAATCCACACAAAAAGTTAGAGGTACTTACCTGGGCGGATTGGTGCCGGATACTCGGTGCCATGCTTATTCAAAACCAAAATATTTCAAAAAGGCCTACCAAAAACATTTTGGGCCTTGGGCCCCCACAGCCGAGCTTTGAACTGGGCTCTGATACCAATTTGTAACACCCCAAACCCGGTCCAAACATTACGACCGAATTTGGTATGCCATAGAGAAAAACTTTTTGAAAATCTCTTTAAGCCGAATAAAATTTTTGATAAAAGATATTGCCTTGTTTTTAAAACGGTTGAGGTGTATGAAGAAATCATCACTTTGTTTAAAAATATATTAAATCAGGTTGTTACAGATTCAAGTGTACCCGATGG
Organism: Gossypium australe; assembly: GCA_005393395.2. Taxonomy (NCBI): domain Eukaryota; kingdom Viridiplantae; phylum Streptophyta; class Magnoliopsida; order Malvales; family Malvaceae; genus Gossypium; species Gossypium australe. The sequence goes on from CM016618.1 coordinate 3,458,769, forward strand.
CACAATAAAACATTTTACGTATTAATTTTTATAAAACATGTGTACCCATTTTAATATCATGAAGTAGTTTAAGCAAATTATCAAAACATGTAAAATATTCCAAGTGCAATATTAGGAGGCCTTATTACAACTTAAATAAAATAAACCCATAATAAAATATATTTGTTCAAAATCCACCTAGTCCATATTTTCATTTCATGGCCACCTCGAGTCCATCCGGCTCCTTATCCGCAGCTACGAATCACCTGAAAATGTTAAAGGAAAAAGGTGAGTCAGCAAGACCCAATGTGTAACCCTTTTTCCCGGTTTAATGTAACATCATACACAATCATAATTAATTTAATATGCACAAGTGTAATATGCACCCAACTTAGCCATCCGAACGCCTTTCTCTACCCCGTGTGGTACCAAACCACTGGTGGTGCCAAACCACTGGTGACATATAGTCACGAAATCCGTCAATATTGTGGTACCAAACCACTGGTGACTCGAAGTCACAAATCAAATGATGGGGCCAACCCATCGTGTGATACCAAATCACTGGCGTCAATCCCATATCTCAAAGTGGGGCCAACCCACGGTGGTGCTAAGCCACAAGGACGAGACGCTATGAGGTGCCAAACCTCTGGAGGTGCCAAACCTCTGGTGACCATAGTCACAATGTGTTACCAAAACACTGGTGTCCGTCGACACGAATATCACTGCCCCCTCCACTCATAAAACCCACATTCAATCAATGATATTTAACAACAATCATGCCATCATGCTCATTTATCAACATACATAGGATTTATCAATAATCATTTATAAGCCACATATATCAAATATGTCATGCTTCCCAAAAGCATCAAATAGCAAATCATATTATCAAGGACTTACCTGAAGCCTTGCTATACCTTTATGGTATTAAACTCAAATCTACACAAATCCGATTAGCATACACATAATACTTTGCACGTTAATTAATTATAAGTGTGTATGTACACACCTGAGATTAACGAAAGCCTTAAATCCCGAATTAACCAATCGGCCACCCACAATATCCTTGCCCTATATTCGGCCAAATACAAGGTTAGTACCATGGCCTATTCGGCCAAACCAAATTAATTGAAAAGGGTTCCTTGTGAACCCGAAACCTTACCCAAATGCCTTTGAAAACTAGCCACCACACTCCGAGCGCTTTTGCTTCCCTAAATCGGCAATCACATCCCATGTTAATAGCCTTCGGCTTTTGAATATTTAAAAGAGTGATCTATTATTTAAAATAGATTCTTACCACCTTACCCTATAACCGATCGACAGAGAATGGAGAGTCAAATCTATTGCTTGAAAATCCCGTAGTTCCTAGATGATGTTGATTCAAAGAGGGGTTAGTCTTCTTGTTTGCAAATGCCAAAATTTCGGCTTTCTCCAACCTATAAATCGACAGAGAGAAAGGGTAGGGAAAAGAAAGATTCGGCTATCACTTACCTTCACCAACGATTGCCACAAGAAATCCCGAAGAGACCTTTTCCCTTCCTAGTATTCGGCCAAAGTGAAATAGAATAGGAGAGGAAATTTTCGGCACACCAAGGGAGTGGATTCGGCTAAAAGAAAGGAAATAATGGTGAGAAAAGAAGATGGGGTTTCGGCAAGGAGTAGAGAGAGTTTTGGTTTTGAGAGAATGAGAAAGGAGAGAAAAAGAAAAAAAAATAATTGGAGAGGAGGGAATAGAGAAGAAATTTGGCAACTTCCTTGAATTGCTCTTGACCAACCCTTGATTTAATTCAAAATTATTTGAATTTATCACATGCCTAATTTTCCTCTATCAATTATTATAAATCAATCCTAATAATAATCCAATTAAAATCCTTGATTATAACCTTATTATCCTTACATTAAAAATTGGTCATCTCTTTCTCTCTCTTGCCAACTTTTCAAGATTAATCAAATAAAATCCATTTAAAGCCAAATAATATTCTCATACTTTCCTTATTATCCCAAAGTTTAAAATTGAGAATTTCCCTCCCCTTATTGCCGTCCAAAATAAAGATCAATAAGGGAAAATTCGTGACTCGAACATAGGTTCTCCCCTTGCTCCTTGTGGCTTCAACTCTAGCATCTAAGTGGCCTCCCTTTTGCCACTTTTCCAAGACATTTTTAATGTCAAATGTTCCCTCTTTTAACCTTGTAACTCCTACTTACTAAGGCTTCCTACCTTTAAAGCTTCACGAATAAATTTTCTACTAATCCGAGCCTACTCAAGACCCCTAATTAAGTCTTGTTCCACTATAAATAATACCACAGCAATCCAAACACAAGCAAAAATAATTCAATCACAAATAACCCCTATTTTAGGATGTTACAACACCGTTAGAGTTAATTATAATTTATAACTAATCCACTAATTACATTTTCATCAGTTTTTTGCATGTCAAAAGAACATAAATTAGAACAAAAATACCTTAATTTGACCCCTCATCATGTCTTGAATAACAAAAGGTGCCAATAGGAGGCATTCTTCAACTTCTAACATTTCCAAAGATAACTGCATAATAACACAGTTTGGCAGACAGAAAGTGCTCAAGTTTCTTAGATTCTTAAATACCAGCAACTGTAGCTGAGGTAGAAAAATGTCATCGCCATCCATTTCTTTTGTAAGGCTAAAAATACATTTTAGCTAAATACAATTAAAAATTTTGATTTCTCTCAAATGTGGAAAATCTGGGGCCATAGAGATTGGAAAGACATATTTCAAACTATCACAAGAAGAGATCTTGGGAGTTGTTAATTTCGGCAGGCACGGAGTGTAGGAATTAGAGTTTGTTGTGTCTATAACATGCTTCAAACCAAGGCAGACATGAATCTCAAGTGTTTCGAGTTGTAGAAGACCTTGAGCTAGCACTGGAGAGAATACAGATGGCAGTTTAATGTAACTACCTATTGAGACAGACTTCAGACCTTGAAGGCTCACAAGATTAGTAGGCCCTTCCCATATGCACCTCAAATTTGATAAAAAATTCATCTTATCCAGTTGAATATGTTGAAGATTATCCTGCTGAAATACTGCTTACAATAGTCACTTCTTCTAAACTTTTTACCATTGGAACTGTCGATACCATAGTAGAACAACCTTCTGCAGTGAACCTTTCTAATTTACGGAGAAACCCTTTTGATTCTGACCAATACATAGCTCTTCAAAAGAAATCATTTCTTCCATGAACAATTCTGTCAAATTAAATAATGCAATAGTTGGTGTCAAAACCATTTTTTTGAAAACGGGAATCGACTTTGGTTTTGAAAACGAAAATAAAAATGGAAGTAGCCACCGATGTTTATTAGGGGTGATTGGATCACCTTTGTTTTAATAAAACATTTTGGTTTACTAAAACGGTGTTTTTGGTCTATGAAATTTGAGAAAATGGGTTCGGGAGTCGATTACGAGCGAGGAAGGATTAGCACCCTCGTCACGCCCAAAATTGGGTACCGAATTGATTAATTAATGTCTTAACGTCGAAAGTTGAAAATTTGGACAAATTAAAAAATACGATCATTTTTTATTAATGTTAATTTTAAAACGCTTGAATTAAAGACCATCTCGTCTCGAGACGAAAAAATGCCACATCCAGTAAGTTAGGACAGGGCACCCCCGAATCCTTGAGAATAAGCCCGCCTTTTTTTAAAAGCACGTGTGTCTTAATTTTTAAAGAATATTCAGTTATTTAGATTAAACGAGAAAAACAAAACCCAGTAAGTTAGGGCACGGTCTCTCGAATTTCTAATTACGGAATATTATCATTTTAGAAATTATTATCTCGAGGTAATGAGATATCACACCCAATAAGTTAGGGCACAACACTTTGTACTCTCGAGAATAAGCTTTTTATTTTAAACTTGTATTTTTTATTTTAAAAGGATATTTCATTATTTAGGCTAAACGAGAAAAGTCGAAACCCAGTAAGTTAGGGCACGATTTTCTCGAATTTCCAAAATGCAAAATATTATCTTATTTCAAAAAAATTTTGGTTTTTGAATAGTAGCTAATACAACATGTAAAGGCATACATTTATTTTGTTTGAAATTGAATGAAGCGATCTAAGTTGGATAAACGTGTTGGGATTTAATGCACAATGTGATGGCATAATATGAAAATAGTAACGGTCATGGAACAATAATACATAAATAAGGTACTATATGAATGAACAACAGTGATATGGAAATACGAGTAAGCAAATTATAATACATACAAGGATAATAATCACATAATGTGCACTATTTAAATATTAACATCAATAATCAAAGACAAATAAATTAAACAACATATATAACAATTTACAAAAGTATAAAGCAAGTCAAAATAAATAAAATGTAAAAACATACAATTTGAAACGATAATAAATTAGTTTAAAATAGATAATGTAAAGAAAAAAAATTTAAAATCAATAATATACAAAACAATCTTTAAAAGATGATATATAAAAACCTTAAACAGATAGTGTATATATATATATATATATATCTATATGTAAAAGTATAAAATAATAATATGAAGAAAACTTAAAATAAATAATAATAAAACACTTTAAAATAAATAAAGAGAGTTTAAGATAAAGTATATGAAATAATTTAAAATGGGTAATAAAACAATTTTAAGTAATACATAAAAACAACTTTAAAAATGGTAATATATAAAGCACTTTAAAGTAGTAAATATAGAACAATTTAAAAATAATTAATATATAAAATAATTTAAAATAAAATAAAGGAGACTTAAAATAAATAATATATAACAATTTAAGACAACATATAAAAAGTCAAAAATAAATAATATGTAAAAAGAAATTTAAAATAATAATATATAAATCAAAAAACACAGTTTAATATAATAATACATAAAAACTTAATAATAAATAATAAATCAATTGAAATAAATAATATATGGAGAGATTTTAAAATAAATAATGTATAAAAAAGAGTCTTAAAATAAACAATATATAAAAAAAATTTAAAGATAAATGCTGTAACATCCTAGATTAGGGGTTATGCGTTCGTGCATAATTCATGAGTTTTGGCAGTGTTTGGAAGTGTATTAAGGGTTTTTAAAATTCTAGGGTGGAAGAGAAAGCTTTGGAAAATAATTGGATTTTAAGTTAAAAAGAGGAGCTAGGAAAGGAGCTCTTAAAAGAAATTATGGGGAGTTGATGACACAAAAGAATCAGCAGCAATGTGGCTTGGGGCGTTTGCGTCAAAGGGGCTTCAGGAGGACTCAGGTTCGAATCACTTGGGCAGCAAGGAGTGTGTTTTATTTTTGGCATGTGATGTCAAGGTGGATGTATGGGGGTTAATTATTTTATTTTGAATAAGTGTGGATTTATTTTATTATTTTAAGTGGGTAGATAATTAGGTATTTTGTTTTATTTGTTTTAAATATGGAGATAGTGGATGAATGGGGTTTTGTTTTTATTTTATTTTGAATAAGTGGGGATTTATTTTATTATTTTAAGTGGGTAGATAATTAGGTATTTTGTTTTATTTGTTTTAAATATGGAGATAGTGGATGAATGAGGTTTTGTTTTTATTTATTTTGAATAAGTGGGGATTTTTTTATTATTTTAAGTGGGTAGATAATTAGGTATTTTGTTTTATTTGTTTTAAATATGGAGATAGTGGATGAATGAGATTTTGTTTTTTTTATTTTGAATAAGTGGGGATTTATTTTATTATTTTAAGTGGGTAGATAATTAGGTATTTTGTTTTATTTGTTTTAAATATGGAGATAGTGGATGAATGGGGTTTTGTTTTTATTTTATTTTGAATAAGTGGGGATTTATTTAGTATAGATAAAAGATAATGGTGGCTTTAGTTTATTTTTAAATGGGAAGATAAGGGATGATGTGATAGATTATTATTATTATTATTTTTAAATGTTGGGTTTATTTAATTTATTTTGAAAGAGAGGTATGGAGAGAATATAGGAAAGAAATAAGGGGTTATAAATAGGAGGGATTATTGTTTTGGGTATTCTTTTCTTCATTCATTTTCTTTTTGCCGAAATTTGTTTCTCTCATCCCATTCCATTTGTTTCTTCTCCAATTGACCAAACCAAAACTATTCAAGGCTCCAATCTTTTCTTCCTATTACCAATCTTTCTTCCTCTAGACATCATAGCCAAATCTCTTTTCATTTTCTTTCCCTATTCTTTTTCTTAAACCTTATTTTCTACACATTTTCTTGTATAGCCGAAACCTCTAAAAGCCTTCTCTACTTTTGTGTTTTTTTCCCTTTACCAATAAAGTGCCGACACCACCATTATTGAGCTCAAAAGCCGAATCTCTAAGGAAGGGTGCTGTCAACTACTTACTTTAGACTCTTCAAAGCAACGTGTAAGGCTAGCGTTAAGGATCATTAAAGGAGTCTTTCGGGATTTAGGTGTTGTCGACTTCAAGAAGGGATGCTTTCGGGATTTAAAATCCACAAGGTAAGCACATAGGTACATTCGGCCAAGACCTATTTTGATATCTAGATCTATTTCTTATTTGTTTAAAAGCCGAAAACTAACTAGTTAGGAGTTTTGGTAGCTAGCCGACTGCAAGGGTGTGCATCACTAAGTTTCGGGACTTGATTCTTAAATCAATCGGCACCAAGGTAAGTTTTGGGTTACCATAATCCTATTAGGATTTGGTTTTGTAGTCGAATGGCTTTTTACTAATTTGATTGGGGATGGCCGAATATAGGCATTAAAGATCTAAAGCGATAGATCGGGTTTCGGGATTTCAGTGAACTTGCTAAGTATATCAGGTGTGTACCTCACACTATTTCTTGATATATTTATGGAAATAATTAATATGTATGTGACTATAAGAATATATAAGAATATGGCTAAGGTACCATGTAATGGTACAAAAGTACTCAGGTACGTTTCCTACTCCTACTAGGAATATGAAATTATGATATATATATGTAACATGTGAAAAGTGATAAGAATGTGAAATTATGTAATATGCATGATATGAATGATATGGGGCATTCGGGTTAAATGAGAAAGGGGAAGTGAATGTGGTGACCTAAGACCACGATATCTGAATGTGGTGACCTAAGACCACGATATCCGAATATGGTGTCTCATGACACAAAATATGTATCTGGTGGCTATGCCACGAATTTTATAAGGGCGATGAGCACGTCGACTGCAGCGACTGCCTTCGATGATGTGTAGCGGATGGAGGGTTGACTTAGTAGTCCCCACGGTGTGCAGGATGGTACGGGTGATGTGTAGCGGATGGCATATAGGTTTGGGTTTGTAATAACCTAAATTAGGGGCTGCGCATTGTAGCCAAATTCACGAGTCGATAGGCTTTAAGAATTGTTTTGATGAGTTTTAGGGGTTATTTAAGCCCGAGGATAAAAAGGGACTATTTTGGAAAATTTTGAAAATTTTGGGTCAAAGTGAAAATTTAGGTGGAGGAGGCTTTAAGATTAATTTTTGTAAGGTTTGGACATGAAAGTCCAGTAGCAAGGTGGCTTCCGTGTGCCACTTAAGGATTAGCACCAGTTCTGGTCAGGGGTTCGAGTGGCATAGGGCGCAAAAGCTTTCTTATTTTTTTATTTTGAAAAGGGGAGCTAACGGAAAGAGGGGTTAAAAGAAAATTTACGATACTTTAATGTCATAAAGTGAGCATTAGCCCAGTGGATAAGGCGCTTGCAGCATTGGGGGGGGCCTCCCGAGGACAGGCGTTCGAGCCTTGATAATTGCGAGCGAGTGTTTTTTTATTTTTACGGGCACTAAGTCTCAGGGACGCTTGAGATGTAAGGGTCAAAAGGATTTTAATGCAGATGTTAGCATGAATTTCAACTGGCAGAGTGGTTAAGGACTTTGCTTGTGCAATGCGACTGAGAAGACTCGTGTTCGAGTCCTGAGGGTCGCACATGAGGTGTTTGTTTTTGTTTTAGCGCTACACCATGCAAGAGCTAGCAAAGAATGGTTTAAAAGAAATTTTGAAGCAATGTTGGCATGAAAGTCGCAAGGAGCAAACTGGCAGAAGGCCTGGATATGCCTTCTCCAGGTCTCGGGTTCGAGACCCTGGAGCGCAGTGGGTTTTGATATTTTGTTACCAACGTGGAGGCCTGCATGGCGCATGCATGCACGCATGCAGCCTTGGGGGAGGGTTAACTCCTCTTTTATTTTTGTTTAAGTATTATTATTATTATTATTATATATTATTATTATTAATTTATTTCTTTGTTTTAGAAGTATAGAGCATTGTTTTATTTTATCTATTAAATTATTTTATGTGGGAATAAGCAATGCATTATCCTCTTTCTTTTTCAATGAGCATGGGCTTCAAAATTATTATTATTATTTGTGTTATTTTATTAAAGAATGGGTAATATATATATGTATATATATATATATTGTTTTTTTTATATATTTATTAATTTGTTTAGGGAAGCATGGTTTTATTTTATTATTATTATTATTATTATTATTATTATTATTATTATTATTATTATTATCATCATTTTAACTCCTATTATTGTTATATGCGTGGGATATATATATATATGGGATGCTTGCCATTTTCTTTATTTTTTTTATAAACAATATTAACTTATTAAAAGGGAGAGCATGATAGTAGGACGCATGCTTTGAGACTTAGTTGGCCTTAAGCTTAGGAAAAGTATGGTCAAATGCATAGCTTTGTTTGTTTGTGAAATATTTTTTTTTTTTATTTTGATTATTGGTAAAGAATGAAGCATGTGGCCGACCTTGGTTTGGTAAGCATGGCCGAATGGAGCAGCAACCTCTTATTGTTTTTACTATTTTTATTAGTTTAAAGCAAGCATGAGTCTTGGCCTTAGGGATAGAGCATGTGCGGTTGGTTATTTTGTGTGTTTTATTAATTTATTTTATGTGAATGATGGGAATTGATGTGGAGCTGGCAAAAAGAAAAGTATGGCCTTGGTCTTGGAAGCATTGCCGTTGGAAGCATGTGCATTTTACCTTTTATTGCTTTATTATTATTACTATTATTTGAGAATATGGGTAAGGTGATGGAATAATAATAATAATGTTTTGTTAGTGATGTTGGGTCTTGGCATTTGGGAAAGGAAGCATGTGTAGCATGGAAAGTAGCAAGATTATGGCCGGCCTTGTGCCTTGTTCTTGGCAAAAGAATTCTTTGAATTTTTGACTTGTTTTCCCCCTCATTTTTGAGCTTAGCCGAATGTAGTCTTCTAGGGGCCTTTATTCTCGGTCTTGATTAGCTAGATAGGACCTTTGCCTTGTTTTATTTCCCTTCTTCTTCCATTTTGTCTTGACCGAATGAAGTTTTGGAATTGAGGGGCTCCTTGGTTAGCTTTGAGCCTGAGAAAGCAAGGCCAAAACCTTTTCCTTTGTTATATTTTCTTGACAATAATTGTGCATGGCCGATTAAGAGCTTGCTTCAAGGTCGAACATGGGCGATTTTGAGTATGGCAAAGTGATGCATGGCCGGTTTTGTGCTTTGTTCTTGGCAAAGAGTTTTCCTTGAATTTTTTTTGACTTACTTTTTCCCATTTTTGAGCATAGGCCGAATCTTCAAAGGAAGGTATTGATGAATCCGAACATTGGTAAGTATCTTAGTTAACATTCGATTTCCTCTTCCCCTTTTTCGTGAGCCAAATCATGTTGTTAGGCTTGAGTATGGCCGAACGTTCTCTAAGCTTTCCTATATGTTCTTTTAGTGTTAATCGAAGGGAGGGAGCATTAAAGGAACCCATTGGGTTCGGCTATACAAGGAGATTGGTGATTACCAAAGCTAATAAATCTTTTGAGACTTCAAAAAAATTTGGTAAGCATTAAGTATATTTCTGCCAAGGACCTTTGTTCGTGTAATAGCCGATTTTGATAATATTTTAGTATGACTCTCGGCCATGAGCTATGTTTTGGGCCTTGTAATAATCGAATGTTGACCTTGGATTTAAGAGGTGGCCGAATGTGAATAAGGCTTTAATAATGTGCTCTGTTTGTGTGTAGCTAGTGTTAAGAAGCATAAAGGAGCCTTTTGGTTTCGACTATTCAAGGAAATAGGAGCAAGCAAGTTCGGGATCGAAATAAGTTAGGTATGTGGTAAGTACGATTTCGGTCAAGAGTCATTATTCTTGGGATAGTGTGATAGCCGATTTTAACACATGGTTTATGTAGGATTTTCGACTACTCAAAGGTCAAGTTTTAGTTCCCGGGCTTCAGTGAGGGGTAAAATCATCCAATATTAAAGGAGAAGCTTTTGGGATTTGTGGAGATCAAGGTAAAGGGTTTGTAGATTCGGCCAAGGGCCACCTTATCTAGATATTTGAATAAACTGTTTTAACATATGTTATATGTAGGGTTTTCGACTGCTCAAAGATCTAGTATCAGTTCTCGGGTTTTAGTGAGGGGTTAATCAAAAGAAGCATATAGTAGCCTCCGGGATTCAAGGCTGTTTTGGTAAGAAATATTTAGTAAGATTTGATACTTAGATTTATGACTTGGGTGATTAACTGTTTGACCTGATTAAAGTGTATCGATGGACACAAGTGCTAGTCAAGGAGTTCAAGGGATAGCCCCTATCCCCAAGTTTAGAAGGAGAGTTGTCTCGGCTGTACGAGATTGGCCACCGGGGTGTGGACCAGCATCCGAACAACAACGTAGGCAAATAGCCGTAGTATCGCTTAAAGATAGCTTCGGGATTGAGAGCATAACATTGTTCGTGATCAGGTGCGTAGTTATCGCACTGTCCTCTTGCTTGTTCATATGTGTTATTATAAATGTACATGTTATGCATGTTAGCCGAAATAAGGGCTAAGATGTTGGATACCCAAGTTGGGTGATCGTTTAATCAGGTGTAAGCTCTTACACACTTTATTAGTATAAATTGTTGTTATAATGATATTTTATTACTTATCACGTAGTATCTTTGCCTTGTGGGCATAAGCTTGGTTTTCGGGTAAGTCCCCTAATACTCGATCTATGTTATATGTTGTGTATGCCATCATATGCTATATAAAAATGCATGATATATGGGATCATGATACTTGTTATGTGAGCATGATGATGTGGGATAAATGAGTGGAGGGGGCAGTGATATTCGTGTCGACGGACACCAGTGTTTTGGTAACACATTGTGACTACGGTCACCAGAGGTTTGGTACCTCCAGAGGTTTGGCACCTCATAGCGTCTCGTCCCTGTGGCTTAGTACCACCGTGGGTTGGCCCCACTATGAGATACGGGATCGACGCCAGTGATTTGGTATCACACGATGGGTTGGCCCCATCATTCGATTTGTGTCTTCGGACACCAGAGGTTTGGCACCTCCAGTGATTTGGTATCACATTTGTGACCTCGGTCACCAGTGGTTTGGCACCACACGTATTGACGGATATTGTGACTTCGAGTCACCAGTGGTTTGGCACCACCAGTGGTTTGGCACCACACGTATTGACGGATATCGTGACTTTAAGTCACCAGTGGTTTGGCACCACACGTATTGACGGATATTGTGACTTCGAGTCACCAGTGGTTTGGCACCACCAGTGGTTTGGTACCACACGGGGTAGAAAATGGAGTATGGATGGCTAGGTTGGGTTTCATAATTGCATACTCACTTCATAATTACATATTCATGTGTATGGACTGTGTGAATATGGGCCAAGCCCATATGTGGGGACATGTGTTATAGCTATGCACTGAGTCTTGGTGACTCACCCCTTTCCCTATCTTTTCAGGTGAGTCAATCGCGGAGACGGAGCCGGAGAGGTCTCGAGGTAGCCATGCTTGTTCCTCGTTTTGAAGTTTTATTTCGCACCATTAAAGCTTACTATTTGCTAAATTCGATTGGGTTGTAATATGGCCGTTTATTATTCTTTTATTATTATTCGTATGATTAAGTAGTAGTTTTACCTTATTTCTAACGAACTTATGAATTGTTAAGCAAATCGGTAAAGGCAACGTTTTCAAAATTAATACTCGTACGCGTTTTCAAAGATGTTACCATCGGGTAGCAAAATTTTACCAAGTTATCAATAACCCCGATACTTCTAAAAATCTAAATGATCAAATGGTTTCAAAGGAAAAGAAAAAGTTTTCAACCCCATCGTGGTTATCAAACCAAACCATCTTAGTTTTAGCAAACATCGCTTTACAAATTCCGCAATATTTTTGGATTCCCAATGTTTACCCGAAACTTTCAAAAAGTTTTTACTCCGTGACATACCAGATCCGGTCAAGGCTTGTGGGCCGGGTTTGGGGTGTTACAAGTTGGTATCAGAGCCCGGTTCAAAACTCGGCTGTGGGGGCCCAAGGCCCAAAAATGTTTTCTTGATAGTCTTTTGGGGAATATTACGAAAATGGTTCAAACAGCATGGCACCGAGTCTCCGGCACCGATCCGCTCGGGTAAGTACCTCTGACTATTGAGGTGATATGAATATGTCTCTGTTTATGAGCATGAATACGACTCTTTGTATTAAAGTAGCGAACTTGAACTGAACCCTTGTGTGATCGAAAGAACCACTTCTAAATACATTATTTCATAAAATTGTTCGCGATTAATCAGTGAAACACATTGTATAATGCATAAAACTTTTAAGTCAGATCGCGCGATAAGAGATGAGTCCTAGAGGACACGATCGAGGCAAAATGGCCGTGTCGGAACTCGTTAGATCGGGTCAAGGATTGATAATAAGGTATCGCCTTCACCACCAGCCTTTTTGAGATGGTGGTTGGAGAGAGAGAAATATGATAGCTCGAAAATCTGTTCCCGAGCGACTTCGAGCCAATGGAGCGAAGTTGTTCCGTGGTGTATCCGGCGTGGCACCCGAGCGAATTATGGATGAGCTCGATCTGAGCCGGAGGGAAAAGTGAAAGGAATGGCGGCGCTACTTCGCGACGAGGTGTATCAATGGTGGCTCATGGTTCGAGAGAGTGTCACAGCTAAGGACCCCACTCGGGAGTATGTCAAGATAGCATACCAGAAGAAGTATGCCGGTACCCACTACTTTGATGCTCGGAGGAAGGCATTTCTGGGGCTGGTTCAAGGGAACAAGTCCGTGGCGGAATATGAAGCGGAATTCCTAAGGTTAAGTCGATATGCTCGAGGGGTAGTTGCTTCGGAGCATGAACGATGTGTCCGATTTGAGCACAGATTAAGAGACAACCTGAGATTATTGATAGTTCCTCATCAGGAACGAGAGTTCGCGGTGTTAGTTGAAAAAGCTAAGATAGCTGAATGGATTAAGGACTCGATGAGGCAAAACAGAGATGAGAATAGGAACCGAGGTAGGAGAAATTTTTGGATCGTCTGAATCATCTAAGGGTCTTCGGAAAAGACTAAGGATTGAAAATTTTACTCGTGTGACTAAACCAGCTACGGGAAATCGGAGCTGTTCTTGTGCCCAGTGTGGAAGGATCACGACGACGAGCGTTGGAACCAGAATCGAAGATGTTTTAGGTGTAAATCTAAGTCTCACTCGATTAAAAGTGATGGATAAGGCGCGAAGTCAAGGGCGTGGAACTCCACACTGAGGTGCTGAAGGTTTGGATGCGAGGCAACCGAGGATGTGGTAGCAGGTGAGTTTCTTGTTATGGAATATCTTTTTGAGTTTTAAGATCGGTTCATACTTGTACTATTGGTGAAGTGCTTGAACATTGGATGTGAACTTAGAAACTGTGTTTAGAAGGCAAGATAGTTCGTGTTTGTATGCTAGTGGAGTATGGAACTTTGAATATGAATCTCGAGATGGTATTTAAGAAATGTGTTAGTTTTGTTGAATCAGAGTGCGCAGCATAAGCATGGTGCGGTGAATTGGAATGTACGGATGATCGTTTGTAAGCAATTTCGAGGACGAAATTGTTTTAAGGGGGTAGATTTGTAATAACCTAAATTAGGGGCTGCGCATTGTAGCCAAATTCACGAGTCGATAGGCTTTAAGAATTGTTTTGATGAGTTTTAGGGGTTATTTAAGCCCGAGGATAAAAAGGGACTATTTTGGAAAATTTTGAAAATTTTGGGTCAAAGTGAAAATTTAGGTGGAGGAGGCTTTAAGATTAATTTTTGTAAGGTTTGGACATGAAAGTCCAGTAGCAAGGTGGCTTCCGTGTGCCACTTAAGGGTTAGCGCCAGTTCTGGTCAGGGGTTCGAGTGGCATAGGGCGCAAAAGCTTTCTTATTTTTTTATTTTGAAAAGGGGAGCTAACGGAAAGAGGGGTTAAAAGAAAATTTACGATACTTTAATGTCATAAAGTGAGCATTAGCCCAGTGGATAAGGCGCTTGCAGCATTGGGGGGGCCTCCCGAGGACAGGCGTTCGAGCCTTGATAATTGCGAGCGAGTGTTTTTTTATTTTTACGGGCACTAAGTCTCAGGGACGCTTGAGATGTAAGGGTCAAAAGGATTTTAATGCAGATGTTAGCATGAATTTCAACTGGCAGAGTGGTTAAGGACTTTGCTTGTGCAATGCGACTGAGAAGACTCGTGTTCGAGTCCTGAGGGTCGCACATGAGGTGTTTGTTTTTGTTTTAGCGCTACACCATGCAAGAGCTAGCAAAGAATGGTTTAAAAGAAATTTTGAAGCAATGTTGGCATGAAAGTCGCAAGGAGCAAACTGGCAGAAGGCCTGGATATGCCTTCTCCAGGTCTCGGGTTCGAGACCCTGGAGCGCAGTGGGTTTTGATATTTTGTTACCAACGTGGAGGCCTGCATGGCGCATGCATGCACGCATGCAGCCTTGGGGGAGGGTTAACTCCTCTTTTATTTTTGTTTAAGTATTATTATTATTATTATTATTATATATTATTATTATTAATTTATTTCTTTGTTTTAGAAGTATGGAGCATTGTTTTATTTTATCTATTAAATTATTTTATGTGGGAATAAGCAATGCATTATCCTCTTTCTTTTTCAATGAGCATGGGCTTCAAAATTATTATTATTATTTGTGTTATTTTATTAAAGAATGGGTAATATATATGTATATATATATATATATTGTTTTTTTTATATATATTTATTAATTTGTTTAGGGAAGCATGGTTTTATTTTATTATTATTATTATTATTATTATTATTATTATTATTATTATTATTATCATCATCATTTTAACTCCTATTATTGTTATATGCGTGGGATATATATATATATGGGATGCTTGCCATTTTCTTTATTTTTTTTATAAAAAATATTAACTTATTAAAAGGGAGAGCATGATAGTAGGACGCATGCTTTGAGACTTAGTTGGCCTTAAGCTTAGGAAAAGTATGGTCAAATGCATAGCTTTGTTTGTTTGTGAAATATTTTTTTTTTATTTATTTTGATTATTGGTAAAGAATGAAGCATGTGGCCGACCTTGGTTTGGTAAGCATGGCCGAATGGAGCAGCAACCTCTTATTGTTTTTACTATTTTTATTAGTTTAAAGCAAGCATGAGTCTTGGCCTTAGGGATAGAGCATGTGCGGTTGGTTATTTTGTGTGTTTTATTAATTTATTTTATGTGAATGATGGGAATTGATGTGGAGCTGGCAAAAAGAAAAGTATGGCCTTGGTCTTGGAAGCATTGCCGTTGGAAGCATGTGCATTTTACCTTTTATTGCTTTATTATTATTACTATTATTTGAGAATATGGGTAAGGTGATGGAATAATAATAATAATGTTTTGTTAGTGATGTTGGGTCTTGGCATTTGGGAAAGGAAGCATGTGTAGCATGGAAAGTAGCAAGATTATGGCCGGCCTTGTGCCTTGTTCTTGGCAAAAGAATTCTTTGAATTTTTGACTTGTTTTCCCCCTCATTTTTGAGCTTAGCCGAATGTAGTCTTCTAGGGGCCTTTATTCTCGGTCTTGATTAGCTAGATAGGACCTTTGCCTTGTTTTATTTCCCTTCTTCTTCCATTTTGTCTTGACCGAATGAAGTTTTGGAATTGAGGGGCTCCTTGGTTAGCTTTGAGCCTGAGAAAGCAAGGCCAAAACCTTTTCCTTTGTTATATTTTCTTGACAATAATTGTGCATGGCCGATTAAGAGCTTGCTTCAAGGTCGAACATGGGCGATTTTGAGTATGGCAAAGTGATGCATGGCCGGTTTTGTGCTTTGTTCTTGGCAAAGAGTTTTCCTTGAATTTTTTTTGACTTACTTTTTCCCATTTTTGAGCATAGGCCGAATCTTCAAAGGAAGGTATTGATGAATCCGAACATTGGTAAGTATCTTAGTTAACATTCGATTTCCTCTTCCCCTTTTTCGTGAGCCAAATCATGTTGTTAGGCTTGAGTATGGCCGAACGTTCTCTAAGCTTTCCTATATGTTCTTTTAGTGTTAATCGAAGGGAGGGAGCATTAAAGGAACCCATTGGGTTCGGCTATACAAGGAGATTGGTGATTACCAAAGCTAATAAATCTTTTGAGACTTCAAAAAAATTTGGTAAGCATTAAGTATATTTCTGCCAAGGACCTTTGTTCGTGTAATAGCCGATTTTGATAATATTTTAGTATGACTCTCGGCCATGAGCTATGTTTTGGGCCTTGTAATAATCGAATGTTGACCTTGGATTTAAGAGGTGGCCGAATGTGAATAAGGCTTTAATAATGTGCTCTGTTTGTGTGTAGCTAGTGTTAAGAAGCATAAAGGAGCCTTTTGGTTTCGACTATTCAAGGAAATAGGAGCAAGCAAGTTCGGGATCGAAATAAGTTAGGTATGTGGTAAGTACGATTTCGGTCAAGAGTCATTATTCTTGGGATAGTGTGATAGCCGATTTTAACACATGGTTTATGTAGGATTTTCGACTACTCAAAGGTCAAGTTTTAGTTCCCGGGCTTCAGTGAGGGGTAAAATCATCCAATATTAAAGGAGAAGCTTTTGGGATTTGTGGAGATCAAGGTAAAGGGTTTGTAGATTCGGCCAAGGGCCACCTTATCTAGATATTTGAATAAACTGTTTTAACATATGTTATATGTAGGGTTTTCGACTGCTCAAAGATCTAGTATCAGTTCTCGGGTTTTAGTGAGGGGTTAATCAAAAGAAGCATATAGTAGCCTCCGGGATTCAAGGCTGTTTTGGTAAGAAATATTTAGTAAGATTTGATACTTAGATTTATGACTTGGGTGATTAACTGTTTGACCTGATTAAAGTGTATCGATGGACACAAGTGCTAGTCAAGGAGTTCAAGGGATAGCCCCTATCCCCAAGTTTAGAAGGAGAGTTGTCTCGGCTGTACGAGATTGGCCACCGGGGTGTGGACCAGCATCCGAACAACAACGTAGGCAAATAGCCGTAATATCACTTAAAGATAGCTTCGGGATTGAGGGCATAACATTGTTCGTGATCAGGTGCGTAGTTATCGCACTGTCCTCTTGCTTGTTCATATGTGTTATTATAAATGTACATGTTATGCATGTTAGCCGAAATAAGGGCTAAGATGTTGGATACCCAAGTTGGGTGATCGTTTAATCAGGTGTAAGCTCTTACACACTTTATTAGTATAAATTGTTGTTATAATGATATTTTATTACTTATCACGTAGTATCTTTGCCTTGTGGGCATAAGCTTGGTTTTCGGGTAAGTCCCCTAATACTCGATCTATGTTATATGTTGTGTATGCCATCATATGCTATATAAAAATGCATGATATATGGGATCATGATACTTGTTATGTGAGCATGATGATGTGGGATAAATGAGTGGAGGGGGCAGTGATATTCGTGTCGACGGACACCAGTGTTTTGGTAACACATTGTGACTACGGTCACCAGAGGTTTGGTACCTCCAGAGGTTTGGCACCTCATAGCGTCTCGTCCCTGTGGCTTAGTACCACCGTGGGTTGGCCCCACTATGAGATACGGGATCGACGCCAGTGATTTGGTATCACACGATGGGTTGGCCCCATCATTCGATTTGTGTCTTCGGACACCAGAGGTTTGGCACCTCCAGTGATTTGGTATCACATTTGTGACCTCGGTCACCAGTGGTTTGGCACCACACGTATTGACGGATATTGTGACTTCG
Organism: Gossypium australe; assembly: GCA_005393395.2. NCBI lineage: Eukaryota > Viridiplantae > Streptophyta > Magnoliopsida > Malvales > Malvaceae > Gossypium > Gossypium australe. The sequence goes on from CM016618.1 coordinate 3,476,750, forward strand.
AGTCACCAGTGGTTTGGCACCACCAGTGGTTTGGCACCACACGTATTGACGGATATCGTGACTTTAAGTCACCAGTGGTTTGGCACCACACGTATTGACGGATATTGTGACTTCGAGTCACCAGTGGTTTGGCACCACCAGTGGTTTGGTACCACACGGGGTAGAAAATGGAGTATGGATGGCTAGGTTGGGTTTCATAATTGCATACTCACTTCATAATTACATATTCATGTGTATGGACTGTGTGAATATGGGCCAAGCCCATATGTGGGGACATGTGTTATAGCTATGCACTGAGTCTTGGTGACTCACCCCTTTCCCTATCTTTTCAGGTGAGTCAATCGCGGAGACGGAGCCGGAGAGGTCTCGAGGTAGCCATGCTTGTTCCTCGTTTTGAAGTTTTATTTCGCACCATTAAAGCTTACTATTTGCTAAATTCGATTGGGTTGTAATATGGCCGTTTATTATTCTTTTATTATTATTCGTATGATTAAGTAGTAGTTTTACCTTATTTCTAACGAACTTATGAATTGTTAAGCAAATCGGTAAAGGCAACGTTTTCAAAATTAATACTCGTACGCGTTTTCAAAGATGTTACCATCGGGTAGCAAAATTTTACCAAGTTATCAATAACCCCGATACTTCTAAAAATCTAAATGATCAAATGGTTTCAAAGGAAAAGAAAAAGTTTTCAACCCCATCGTGGTTATCAAACCAAACCATCTTAGTTTTAGCAAACATCGCTTTACAAATTCCGCAATATTTTTGGATTCCCAATGTTTACCCGAAACTTTCAAAAAGTTTTTACTCCGTGACATACCAGATCCGGTCAAGGCTTGTGGGCCGGGTTTGGGGTGTTGCAGGGTTCGGGTTGCATCATTATTTTATATCTATTATATGAATAAGTATGTGATATGATATTGTATGCCTGAATTGTTAAGTTTTAGTGTTGGTTACACATTGAGTCTGTTTGACTCACCCCGTTGGGGAATATTTTCTTCCAGGTGATGATCAGTAATGGACCGGGTCGGCAGGAGCTTAAAGGTGGCCATGCTCAGCAAGGAATTACTTTATTTGGACATTTTATTTTTATTTAAGTACTTTAAACTATTTGGGTTTGTTTTATTGTAATAAGGCCCATTAAAGTATTTAAGTATTTTTATTAAGTATCTTTATTATTATGTTTTATTATGGATTGAGAATTGAGATACTATTTGCAAATGGCTATATTTTTCTTAGAATGTTTTAAATTACGAAAATGTTTTATTAAAGGAAAAAAATTTTTAACGGTTTTTACTTTTAAGTAAGAATATTTTTAAATGTTTTCCGCAGTGGCATTTCAAATTCGGTCGTAAAGAATGGGCCGGGTTTGGGGTGTTACAAATGTTGTATATAAAAACGTTTAAAATAGATAGTATATAAAATAATTTATAATAATAAAGCAATTCAAAGGTAATATATAAAGAAGAGTTTAAAATAAATAATAAAAAATAATTTGAAATAATATCCAATAAAACAGCAAAAAAATAAAAAATAAATAAATAAATAGATTTTGGAATCGAGGATCAAAATGAAGTGCACTTAAACGAGTAGGGACTGTATGAGAAAATACCCCAACCCTCATGCGCCCATTTCACGCGGGACCAAAATGAAACGAGCGCAAAATTTATGGGGTCAAATTTAAAAAAATAAAAATGAAATAAAGGACTAAATTAAACAAACTAAAAATATGGAAGGGCCATGGGGAAAATTTCCCATTTAATGTGAACGCATAGACCCTCCTTCCTAAACGACGCCGTTTAAATAATGTATATAAAAGGCCAATTTTTTTTTAAAAGGAAAGTAGTTTCTGGGGTTTTTTACTGAAATAAAACAAAAAAAAATAACGAAAATAGGTTGCGTTCTGGATTATGTACCGAAATGGCACATCCAGGGTGGTCACGCCACTCCCATAGGCGGCACCACCCTGGTGTCAGGCCCCTCCTATAGCAAAAGAAAAAAACAACCGTTAGAAACAGTTTTTCAATAGAGGCATGCAGCAAAAGAAGAAAAAACAATTAGAAACAGTGGAAACCAGTGAAAGCCGACAGAAGGCTGGTCAATGGCCTGCCACAGGTAGCACCAAAGGTGCCATTGCTAGAGGCGGCACCGATGGTGGCAGTGGCAGAGGCGGCACAAGTGAGAAGACAGCTCCTGCATGGCATTTTGGCATGTTCTGCCTCATGGGGACCTTAAAATGGTCCCCTCCCCTCCCCCCCCCCCGAAATGTGAAGGAAGAAGCAGAAGCAGAAGAAGAAGAAGAAGAAGAAGAAGAAGAAGAAGAAGAAGAAGAAGGTGGTGGCGCCAAAAAAAGAAAGAGAAAGAAGAAAGAAAGAAAGATCACGGGAAAAAAATAGGAAAATTGGGTATATTTTTTTTAAATAATGTTTGTGTGTTCTTTATTTTTTGTTGTTAATAATTTTATAGTATATTAGTTTTTGTTTTATTACTTATTTGTTGTTAGTTAGATTAGTTTAGTTTATAACTATTGTTACTTAATTAGGATTAGTAGGTTAATTAGTAATTTAGTTAGTTAGTAAGTTAGTGATATTATTATTGGTAGGTAGTTAGAAACCCTAAAAAAAAAATTTTGTTAGTTAGTATATTGTTAATGTATATTAATATGTTAGTAGTTTTTAACCCTAACATTATTTTAGTTAGTATATTGTTAGTTAGTTAAACCTTAATGATTAATTTAGTTAGTATATAAAACTGTTGTTATTATTATTGTTAGTGTAATATTGTTGTTAGTAAAAAATGGTAAATGTTATTTTATTTAGTATTATATTATTATTGTTAGTAAAAATATTATAATTATTGTTAGTATAAAAAACATTAAAATAATACATGAAACATTATGTATTAAAATAATATAAAATAATAAAATACAAAAATAGTATATTTTTAAAAATATAGAATTTGAGAAAAAAGAAAATACGGATAAATGGTCAAAATAAGTGGTTTTTACTAAATAGATATATAAAAAACAATAAAATAATACATTTGAAACATTATGTACTAAAAAAATAATATAAAATAATAAAATACGAAAATAGTATTTTATTGAAAGTAATAGAATTTGAACACTTAGAAAATACGAACGAACATAGTGCCAAAATAAGTGGTTTTTTACTAAATTTATATAAAATAAACAGTAAAATAATATATTTGAATCATTATGTAATAAAATAATATAAAATAACACGAACAAAGGCTCGTAATATATAATAATTATGTACTAAATTATTATATGTTAATCACTGATTCTATTAGAAAAAGGTATACGTATACGTAATATTGTTATTAAGAAATCCTAAATATTATTATTATTACTATTACTTTAGCTATGTTAATATAATATTATTATTAAGAAACCCTAAATATTATTATTAGTTATTATCATTGTTAGTAAAAAAACCCTATTTATTATTTTAGTTAATATTATTATGTTTGTATAAATAATAAAAAATTATATTTATTATGCGTCGTTTACATGATGTTTTTGTTATATTATTAGTATTGGCATGTTATTTTTTACTAATTTAATATAGATTTGTTGTTTTTTATGTAGGTAAAAAATTTATTTGAGACGGAAATGGCTTCATTGATTAGTAAAGTTCCTCACATATCTGACGCTGCTAAAAATATGGTAATGTTTGTTATTTATTAATCGCGGGTTATATTAACAAAATAGCTACATAATAAATTATGTTATTAATCATATCTAATTTTTTTATGATTTAACACTGTCAGGACTCGTACCGTGTATTAAGGGGACGGGTAAGTGGCTTAAGAAATCCCCCAGATGAATGATTGATGCCGTATATAGAGCAAGCTGGATTCGGGTCAGCAGCACTGATCCGGACGTTTAACTTGCGGTATGATTTAATATCCGCACTAGTCGAGCGTTGGCGCCCGGAGACCCACACTTTTCGTTTCCCGTGTGGAGAGTGCACAGTCACTCTAGAGGATGTTGCAGTGCAGCTTGGGCTCCCTGTAACACCCCTTACTCGAGACCGTTGCCGGAGTCGAGCACGAGGCATTACTAGACTTAACTTACTAGTTCGGGGCATAAAAATCGAAACTGTCTGTCTGCGTCATGTTCACTAAATTAATTATAACTCGAGTTAAAAAACTCAAAATCTAGATCCGTAAATTTTCCATGAAACTAGACTCATATACCCTCTTACTTTAATTTTTCCAGAATTTTTGGTGTGGCCAATTAGTACAGTTTATTAGTTAAAGTCTCCCCTATTACACAGTTTAACAGTTCTGACCTCTCTTCACTAAAAATCAATTATCTCATAATATACAACTCTTTTTCCTACACCGTTTTCTTTATATAAAAATAGACTCAATAAGCTTTAATTCTATATCTCATGGACAACCTAATTCCATTTCTACTATTTTTGGTGATTTTTCAAAATCACATCACTGCTGCTGTCTAAACTGTTCCCCTGCATATAATTACATAATTTCTTTAAAATAACTATCAACTAGGCATTTCATAGCATCCAAAACATGTTCTTAATTAACCATTTTAATGGCTAATCATTACCAAGCATTTACAAGCCAATATTAAGCCATATCATAAGGTCATACACACAAAATGGCTAAGTCCCTATACATGCCATAACTTAAAACGTTCGAATCACAAAATATCAATATAATCTTTTGATAGTGTGTAACGATCTCTGACGTCCTTGCAATCCCCGAATTGGCTTGTAATACTATAAAAAAATTAAAGAATGGGAGTAAGCATAAAGCTTAGTAAGTTTACATGTAAATAGATAACAACATTCTTAATGAATTATCTTATGCTTTTCTTATCAAGATCACTTAAGCTTTTAACTCAATATACTTAAACTTGTATTCTTACCTTACCTCTTAACATGAATCTATCTTACCTTACTTTTTTACCTTGAACTTGTCTTACCTTTACTTTTTAGCTTGAACTTGTCTTACCTTTACTTTGAAATACTCTTTGAATCTTCCCCGTTGAACCACTTGGAATACTAAGGATACGCAGGTACCTTTCCTTATGAAACTTAACCATTGCCATGTCTTGACATGGTCTTACGTGGTATCCTTGCCTTATAAACTCACCAATGCCATGCCTTGGCATGGTCTTACATGGGACCTTTCCCTTATAGTAACTTATCAATGCCATGTCTTGACATGGTCTTACATGATTTCCTTAAACCCTAATGTCATGACATTTGTATTCTACACATTCCTAAGGTTCAACCGGAACTTTTTGAGATAGCTTTTCCGTCAATTCATACTTGAGTCTTTAAATAATAAATTTACAGAATAAATATGTAAATGCTGGAAATTAAGAGTGTTAGATGTAAAATAACAGAATATTGCATTTATTTACTGCAAACTTACCTCGAAACAAAATACGATAACTATATCGATTTAGTCCACTATCTTTTTCTTTCCCCAATCTAACTCCGAATTTCGTTCTTCTTAATCTATAATAGCAAATTTAGCTTATTTAATACTCACATTTACTAAAACAGTCCTTAACTCTAACTTTGGCAAAATTACAATTTTGCCCCTAAACTTTTACATATTTACAATTTTTCCCCTAGGCTCGAAAATTAAACTTCAGCCCTTATTCATATATTTTATAACATGCTAAACATTTTTCCCTTCTATAGCAACTTCAAATTCTTACTATAACACATACTTATGAACAATAACAACTTTTACTAATTATCTCGTTTTACTCGTTTTCGCCGAAAATCACTTAGTAAAAATTATTCGTCTACTCATAAACATGCATAACCTACCATCAATCATAAAAAATCACAAGTTCTCATCAATGGCATAACTCGAAATATTCATCAAAATTCAAAATTCAAACATGGGTTTTGTAGCACTCGAAGCAACGATCTCAAAAACATAAAAATTATCAAAAACCGAGCTAGAACTCACCTTGAATCAAGCTTCAAAAGTGCCGAACCCTAAGCTTATTTATTTCTATTTCTTTTCTTTGTGTTTCGATCATAAGAAAGAAAAGAGATGAACATGACTTTTAATTATTTTATGTTTGTCTTATTATAACAATATTATAATATTTATTTATTATTATAACCTTTATCATTAATATGAAAACCATATAATATAAGCTTAGTGCCGTCCACTATCCTTATAGTTGGCTTAATTGTCACATAAGTCCTCACACTTAAGAAGACATAACAAATAGACATCTTTTCATAAAGCACACTAATTTTGCATTTGATACAATTCAATCCTTTTATCAAATTAAACACACAGACAGATAAATTAGCTCACGAAAATTTACCACATGCTTAATCACATATCAAAGACACAGAAAATAATATTAAAATATTTTACTGACTCAGATTTATGGTTTCGAAACCACTATTCCATTTAGGCCCTATTTTGGGATGTTACACTCCCAATTGACGGAGTCCCATTACGGGCGTCAGTGCGGTAGCTGACCCATTTACACTTTGTTAGAGCCTACTAGGGGACTCTTATGGTGATGATGGAGAAAATTTTACAGACTTGAAATTTACATGGCTAAGAGCGAGGTATGAACAGTTATCAGCTGATGCCACTGAAGGTGAGTTGATGTCCGCTAGTCGAACGTACATTATGCACATCATAGGGGGTGTACTGATGCCCGGTGCAAATAATAATAGGGTTCATATTCAGTACCTACCCCTATTGGCTGATCTGAGCAATGCTCGCTCGTATAGTTGGGGCTCCCCAGTCCTTGCGTTGTTGTACTGTGAGCTTTGTGGACGACAAATCCAGCGGCTGTAGACATAGGCAGATGCCTTACACTATTGCAGTCATGGGCTCTGTATCGGATGCCATTCTTGGCATCAGTTACCTACCAATCATACGTATATCCGCCAGTAAACAGGTGATAAAATATATCTAGTTATTAATTGAAAATTTCTTTATATTGATACTATTTGACTTGAAATTTATTTTTTGTAGGGGGAGTATTTATCCGGGTATCGGAGGCCGTACACTGTCCCGATATACCGGTTTATGATTGAACAACATGCCGAGGAAGGGGTAAGCGATTCCAATATTGGTTACGTGGTAGTTTGTATATCTTACGCACACCGTGTTTAATTTTAACAATGTTATTAATCATGCAGTTTATATGGATGCCATACCGTAGACCAAAAATTGCATCCGTTATACCCCCGTCTACGTATATTCACTCGTATATGTGGTGCACAAATGCACCAATTATATGTTTCAATGTAGTCGAGTGGTATCACGGGGATCGAGTGCTGCGCCAATTTGGTTGCGTCCAACATATCCCGGATCCGCCATGCAAGGTGGGAGAGGTTTATTGCATAATTAAGAGAGGGAGACAAGGCTTGGATTGGGGGGGTTAGGCATGGGCAATTTATTGCGGTGTGGAATGATCGCATGTCCCGAATACCCCAAATGGATATGGCTTCCAGTCTTCAACCTCCATTAGAGTACATACAATGGTACTCTAGTATGGGGAAGCCATATATACTCGGAGGGCAGTCGACTATAGTCCCCCCACACATGCAACGACATGGGGCATAGAGCCAGTGGCTAATATGGAGGCCGAGGCAGCTGCAGATCCTGATCCCGAGCTGGAGCCCGAGCTGGAACCTGAGCAATCACATTCACATTCGGATGCACATTCGTATCATCCATATGTGTCAGGCAATGACTACTTTCCGGGCTCGTCAGGAGGTGGATACCAGTACAGATTTGATATATTTGGATCGTACACACTGCAGTACAGCACTCTCAGCTCGTATCCACTATAAGACATCAGGTCTCATGGGTTGTATCCACTGCATCAGGGCACTCCTTCTAGCTCGAGTTCATCTATGCCCTTCGAGCCACATGATTTTTTGGGGATGTTTAGCACACCCCCACCTAGACCCCCACCTAGACCCCCATCGGAGACTGAAGAGGATGTTGGTCGTCGCGGGCACCCACGACGTGAATGTCGACCACCGCAGAAGTATACACCTAGGACCACACCATCGAACCATCAGTTTTATGTCTTTCTCGCGGTTTTGATTTTCCTCTATTTTGTATTTGTAAATATTACAATGTTTATACTTTATTTGTATAAAATTAACTTTGATTATTTGGAGCTTTAAAATTTCGTTACAAGATTTGACCATGCGATGGAATATTTAAGTTTGATTTTTGGTCATGTATATGGTTGCTATGATTAGTTAATATTGCGATAAAGGTTTTTATATATATATATATATATATATATATATATATATATAATATGTATGGTACGTTTGGATTTGGTATTTAAGTGAGTTCGGTTAGGTCTTTTAAAATGAACTATGTATATAGGTTATATTGATTAGGTTTGAATTGGCAATGTATGTTATATTAATTGTCCGATTGTAATTTATACAAATCCATATTCATACAAATCCATACATGTAATTTATTTTGCATTTAAGTCCCTAAATTATTTTTTTGCAATTAAGCCCTAATTAATCAAAATCACCGAAAATCTGAATACAAAACATGTTAATCTGAATAAGCTCAATTCCCAGTCGCTCGTGACGGTTGTCCAATATGATAGTTTCACTGCGGGCATTTACTTCGATTATGACCACCTAACCTACATATTCCACAGCGCTTATCGTCGGATTTCTCCCTAATGTCCATTTCATTATGGATTCTGGATGATTGCGGACGACCTCTTGGATTCCTGCATAGTGCTCTGCCTGGGACAAGCTCGAAAGTCGTCCGAGGCACCTCTCATGTAGACAGGTCGGGCAGGACAGGGAACTCATTTTCCCAGACATGCAACGTACGCTCGAGCGTGTACACATCATCGACAAAATGTTCAACATTAAGGTTCACTTTAGCACACGCTGCCACGACATGTGCCCACGGATAATGAAGTGTTTGGAATCTCCTGCTGTAACACCCCAAACCCGGCCTAGACGTTACGACCGGATCTGGCATGTCACATAAAAGAAATGTCTAAAAAAACTGTGCGTTCGTATTTTTTTTGAAACTCTGCGTTTTGTGGTTTGTTTATAAAAGTCGATTCATTTAATGCCCATTTTACAAAGTTGTTATTAATTTGAATAAAACTGTATTTGTTGTGAAAAAATTGAGTTTCAGCAAATTTGAATAAGAAACGGTTTATTCTCATTTTAGGAAAATCCCATATTGATCATTTAATAATAAGCAGTAGCCAAATTTGAAAGCTAAAACCAAATAAAATACCAAAGGCCGGATTACATAACAAAAACCCAAATAAAATAAGTCCAAATAAAAGAAATGAGTTTACGATAAAACATTGCAAGGCCACCACAAGTCTGCCTCAGCTCCCAAATCCACGATCTAATGATTACCTGAAATGTTTAAAAAGAGGGGGTGAGTCATTGAGACTCAGTGTGTAATTCCCCTTACCACGATAACTGGGCCTAAGCCCACAGTAATATATTAGCCCAATGTCATGGCATATCAAGAATGAGTGCAATGCAATGAATCCACATGATTCCACAAATGGGCTTGGCCCCAAATCCACATAAATCCACATACCACACATGATTATGCAAAATGCACCCAACCCAGCCTAGGGTCAATCCTCTACACACCCCCGTATCCAGCCCACATACCATTTCCGGTCCTTACTGGACTATTGGGCCTAAAACTTGATTTTGGCCCATTTGGGCCCACACGCTCGTGTGGCCCACCTAGCACAAATCTAGCCACGTATATAAGTTCCACCTAGTCTAGTTCATCATATACTAAACAATCATACAATTTACTCATTTGGGCCCATGGGCCTATTGGGCCCACTTCGACCCATCGTGGCCCAAGCAGCCCAACCCACAAGAATACTACTGATGGCCTCAACTATCGCGTTGAGGCCCCACACGTGCACTCGCACGCTCGTGTGGCTACTATTGCCGTGACCGGCACTTCGGCATTTGCCGCTCTACAACTAGAGTAGAGAGAGTTACACACCTGATAGGACTCTGGTGTTAATCCGCGCTCTGACCACTCCTGTGCCCAAACGCCCTCCAAGATATGTTTACTCTTCTCCTAGGATGCTCTTTATATAGCTAGCTCCTCACCTTCATTCTTTGTGTCTTTCCGATGTGGGATCCCTTCGTCAGTAGAGTTTAAATTCAACTGAAACTCTTACCGCCCAATCCGTAAAATAAATACTCCCTTGCTTCTCATGAGATTCGAACCCAGGCTCCCTTGCAACATAATCCACGCCGCTAGCCACTTGGCCACAAGCTCCTCTTGTGTCTTAAACCATGCGCAACTAAATATAAACTATGGCCCAAATTCTAAGATCCAAGTAAAAAGAAACCAAAATGTAAAAGCCAAGACTTGAACCTTGGACCTCCTTCCTTCCTTGTGGCGTCACCCCCATGTCTCTTATGTGGCGTCACTTTGCCACTACACCACACACTCCACTTGTGTCATTTTCTCCATATTTTATTCTTAAGGCCTACCTGCCAACTTCCAGGGTTTTTTTCACCTAAAACTAAAATTTCCCCAAAGCCAATATTTGATCCCGGGACTTCATAGAAGCCCTCTAACCTTCCAAAATCACTTATCCCATAAGTCTAACTTGCATTAATGCCGTTCTCAAAAATTTTAAACACTACTACTCCTAAGGCCCATTGGGCTCAATCCTATTAGGCCCAATTTCAGGATGTTACAAATCTACCCTCCTTAAAGAAATTTCGTCCTCGAAATTTCCAGCTATAGGTACAGTCACACATCCTAACCTACAACACTACGCTCACGCTGCGCACTCTGATCTTAAAAAAACTAATATACTTTCTAACTAAATCTTGGAACCCTTCACATAACCAACTATCTAACACCGAAGCAAACAGATATTTTCCACACATACATACAATTCCTATATTCAAGCATCACATCCACATATCGCAGAATAAATACAATCATTCAACATATAATAGAATATAGTAAAAAGGAAACTTACGGATTTGGTGCCGGAGACTCGGGTGCCATACTTCCAAAAAATAGATGTATATTTTTCTAAACCATTTTCCAAACCATCCTTTGAAAACATTTTTGAACCCAAACCCACAACCAAGTTTTTGAACCAGGCTCTGATACCATAATTGTAACACCCCAAACCCGGCCTAGACATTACGACCGGATCTGGCATGTCACATGAAAGAAATGTCTAAAAAAACTGTGCGTTCGTTAAAAAGTTCGTATTCTTTTTGAAACTCTGCGTTTTGTGGTTTGTTTATAAAAGTCGATTCATTTAATGCCCATTTTACAAAGTTGTTATTAATTTGAATAAAATTGTATTTGTTGTGAAAAATCGAGTTTCAGCAAATTTGAATAAGAAACGATTTATTCTCATTTTAGGAAAATCCCATATTGATCATTTATAAATAAGCAGTAGCCAAATTTGAAAGCTAAAACCAAATAAAATACCAAAGGCCGGATTACATAACAAAAACCCAAATAAAATAAGTCCAAATAAAAGAAACGAGTTTACGATAAAACATTGCAGGGCCACCACAAGTCTACCTAGGCTCCCAAATCTGCGATCTAATGATTACCTGAAACGTTTAAAAAGAGGGGGTGAGTCATTGAGACTCAGTGTGTAATTCCCCTTACCACGATAACTGGGCCTAAGACCATAGTAATATATTAGCCCAATGTCATGGCATATCAAGAATGAGTGCAATGCAATGAATCCACATGATTCCACAAATGGGCTTGGCCCCAAATCCACATAAATCCACATACCACACATGATTATGCAAAATGCACCCAACCCAGCCTAGGGTCCATCCTCTACACACCCCCGTATCCAGCCACCACACACCAGGGGATTACTAAATCGACCCTCCAACCTCTACACACCAATTCAGCAATTAATGCCTCTAGTTCATCATATACTAAACAATCATACAATTTACTCATTTGGGCCCATGGGCCCATTGGGCCCACTTCGGCCCATCGTGGCCCAAGCAGCCCAACCCACAAGAATACTACTAATGGCCTCAACTATCGCGTCGAGGCCCCACACGTGCGCTCGCACGCTCGTGTGGCTACTATTGCCGTGACCGGCACTCATTTGCCGCTCTACAACTAGAGTAGAGGGAGTTACACACCTGATAAGACTCTGGTGTTGATCCGCGCTCCGACCACTCCTGTGCCCAAACGCCCTCCAAGATGTGTTTACTCTCCTCCTAGGATACTCTTTATATAGCTAGCTCCTCACCTTCATTCTTTGTGTCTTTCTGATGTGGGATCCCTTCGTCAGTAGAGTTTAAATTCAACTGAAACTCTTACCGCCCAATCCGCAAAATAAATACTCCCTTGCTTCTCATGAGATTCGAACCCAGGCTCCCTTGCAACATAATCCATGCCACTAGCCACTTGGCCACAAGCTCCTCTTGTGTCTTAAACCATGCGCACCTAAATATAAACTATGGCCCAAATTCTAAGATCCAAGTAAAAAGAAACCAAAATGTAAAAGCCAAGACTTGAACCTTGGACCTCCTTCCTTCCTTGTGGCGTAACCCCCTTGTCTCTTATGTGGCGTCACTTTGCCACTACACCACACACCCCATTTATGTCATTTTCTCCATATTTTATTCTTAAGGCCTACCTGCCAACTTCCAGGGTTTTTTTCACCTAAAACCAAAATTTCCCCAAAGCCAATATTTGATCCTGGGACTTCATAGAAGCCCTCTAACCTTCCAAAATCACTTATCCCATAAGTCTAACTTGCATTAATGCCGTTCTCAAAAATTTTAAACGCTACTACTACTAAGGCCCATTGGGCTCAATCCTACTAGGCCCAATTTCAGGATGTTACACCTGCATTCGCACTATCTGTTCCAAAGATCGACTCCATAAGACCTAGGTGGCAAACTGGGTCGACTACCAATGGACTTCCTAACTCGAAAAGTTTCCATTCGTCGTGAATATATTTCTACAGCCATCGACCTCGTAATTTGACAGTTTTCAATCAATACATCCCTGACATCTTCCACAAACACGTGTCCCGCATCCATCTGGTTGACTTGTTGTTCACCCATTCTTGTCATCAAGGTTACCAACCTATAGAATGTAGCCGAGAAGACAGATGAAATCAGAAGATGTCGTGTTTTCAACAACACAGTGTTGACCCCCTCCACCAAGTTTGTGGTCATTTGACCATAACAAAAGCCCTCGTCAAAACTTTGAGCCCATTGCCACGGCTCCATTGTACCCAACCACTCCCGAAAAGATTTGTTCATTTGACCTTCCATGTCACTCTCAAGTTGAGTCATTCTTTGGCGAAAAATATGTGGCTCTAACTTGTACGCTGTACATGTTTTAAAAAAAGATAGGTTACGGTAACTGGATAAAAACATTAAACTTATATTGAAAATATAAGGTTATCCTTTACCCATTTTCACCACTTCTCTCTTCCAGTTTGCATTCTTATACTCTCAAAGAAAGTTAGCCGCAATGTGACGGATGCAGTAAACGGATCTCCATGGCACACCGGAACGCCTAATTGCGGCAATTAATCCTTTCCCTCTATCAGAGATGATGCAAATATTATCGTTGCTAATAACATACCTCCACAGGTTGGTAAGGAAGAATTCCCAGGACTCCATATTCTCCTTATCTACTATGGCAAACGCTATTGGGAGCACGTTCCTATTGCCGTCTTGAGCAACCACAATAAGTAAGATCTGTGTGTATTTTCCGTATAGCCATGTCCCGTCCACCTGCACAAACTGCTTGCAGTATAGAAATGCCCGCACACATGGATCAGACGTCCAGAACATCCGATGAAAAATTCTTTTCCCCGGCTGTAATTGGTCATCTGGGCCGTAAAAAGGTCGTGTCTGTAACTCAATCACAATTCCCGGTATGTACTCCCGCATAGCAGCTATCCATCCCTGTAGCTCATTATACGATTAATCGTAATCCCCATACAATTGATCCATTGCCATCTGTTTAGCTATCCACACCTTTCGATATGATACTCGATACTAGAATCGTGCTTGTATTTCAGTAATCAGTACTGAAACTTCAATAGTCAGTATGTCCTTCACCATTGGTATGATACACGTACAAATAGTTTTAGAATCGAGTTTTCGATGATCTTCTGTCATACGTGTTGACCTGCATGTGTGAGGCCCAACCAATTTTCTTATCTCCCACATCTACAAATTTTGAATAAATGCAGCTCGTACCCGCCAATTGCATCCTTCCACTGCCTTCCAACACTCCGCAATATATACCTTCGATTTAGACACTGCGACTTTGTAATCCATTGATATATCCATGTTATACCGTTTAATAGTAGATACGCACTGTTCTTTACTTCCGAATCTCTGGCCTACGAATAACTCCTCATGATCAGAATTTACGGCCAGCCGGTGAACAGGATATATTTCAGGGTACTCAGAAAACTCAGCTACACGCGTTGCGCTGGGGTCTATGAGCGACATGTGTGGCCCAGGATTATTGTGTATCATAATACATCGCATCTGGTTCCCGACAGAAGACGCACTAATGTTCCCATCGTCATTCACGTCTTCATCGTCAATATCATCAGGTATATCGTCCATATCGGGATCACTGTCAATATCGACCTCTTCCTCACAATGATCATTACTATTGTGTCCATTATCACCAACGACATCAATATCGGGTGTAATATTAAGATTGATATCGATCCCATGTATAGTCGATTCGGCATCAACATACGATATTAGAGGCACCATGCACGGTTCTTGAGCTCCATGTTCTTCATCATATGCATTGATGTCTTCATTTTGCTCAATACTGGCTAACTCAGCAAATAAGTGAATCGGTGCATTTTTTGTTATTCCCATTCCCACAGTAAAGAGTGATCATTGTCTCCACGTCTTCGTCGTCTACAAGTTCCATTTCTGTGAATTTGATCGGATCTGCTGAAACTGGAAACTTGTAGAAAATTCTCAAAATCGTTCTCCCACAACGTCTAACAATTTTTGCGTTAATCCTTCCCTCCATATCATCCAACGAGACATTTCTATTAAATCTCATTGCTATTTGTTGCCGACATTCAAATATGCATCCAACGGTTGTTGTCAAGATGATTCCATCGAAATAAACGCATACGAAAAACTGATCATCCATCTTCAATGTTCAATCTGTTAAAAAATAAACAAAATTTCTCAAAAAAAATTTAAAACATAACATTCACAATAAAAAATTAATTAATATAAATACATAACTTACTATCAAATCAAAATAAACAAACAAAATAGCTTTAAAACAAAACTAAAAATTAAAAAATAACAAAAATAATAATTAGGTTTTTTACTATACTAACAATATTAATAATACTAACTAAAATATTCACTTTTTAGAGCAATATACTAACGTGTATCTGTGATGATCCCTCATGTATCTGTGACTAGGGAAGCTACATGGGTGGTCTGTGGATCATGAGGGGGTGGAGGTCTAACGGCCGGGTTCGTACGAACGAACTCAGCAAACCATTCATTCAAAGCTTGGAAGAAGGCTTCTCGAGCCCCTCCTCCCTGACTAACTGTAACGGGCCTTTCACGACTATCTTGTGGCATCGTCCCTTCAGCAGGAGTGGGTGCACTACTTTCTACATCATCTGCACCAGCTCGTTCGGGATCCATAACTATAAAAGA
Source organism: Gossypium australe (assembly GCA_005393395.2). NCBI lineage: Eukaryota > Viridiplantae > Streptophyta > Magnoliopsida > Malvales > Malvaceae > Gossypium > Gossypium australe. The sequence goes on from CM016618.1 coordinate 3,492,484, forward strand.
AAAAAAATATTTCTAAATCATCAAGAGTCATCACACTATCAAAATATAAGTATGGCATGTATAGATAGACTCTTACTCATACTAAATATTCCGAAAACCATCTAAACCTTGCTCTGATACCAATAAATGTAACACCCCTTACCCGAGACCGTTGCCGGAGTCGAGTACGAGGCATTATTAGACTTAACATACTAGTTCGGGGCATAAAAGTTTAAAACTGTCCATCTGCATCATGTTCACTAAATCAATTATAACTCGAGTTACGAAACTCAAAATCTAGATCCGTAAATTTTCCCTGAAACTAGACTCATATATCTTCTTACTATAATTTTTTCAGAATTTTTGGTGTGGCCAATTAGTACAGTTTATTAGTTAAAGTCTCCCCTATTACACAGTTTGACAATTCTGACCTCTCTTCACTAAAAATCAATTATCTCATAATATACAACTCTTTTTCCTACACCGTTTCTTTCATATAAAAATAGACTCAATAAGATTTAATTCTATATCTCATGCACAACCTAATTCCATTTCTACTATTTTTGGTGATTTTTCAAATTCACATCACTGCTGCTATACAAACTGTTCCCCTGCATATACTTACATAATTTCTTTCTAATAATTACCAACTAGGCATTACATAATATCCAAAACATGCTCTTAATTAGCCATTTTAATAGCTAATCATTACCAAACATTTACAAGCCAATCTTAAGCCATATCATAAGGTTATACACACAAGATAGCTAAGTCCCTATACATGCCATAACTTAAAACGTTCGAGTCACAAAATACCAATATAATTCTTTGATAGTGTGTAACGATCTCCGACGTCCTTTCGATCCCGAGTTGGCTTGTAATACTATAAAAAAATAAAGAATGGGTGTAAGCATAAAGCTTAGTAAGTTTACATGTAAATAAATAACAACATTCTTAATTAATTATCTTATTCTTTTCTTATCAAGATCACTTAAGCTTTTTACTCAATATACTTAAACTTGTATTCTTACCTGTATCTTTTAACATGAATTTGTCTTACCTTACCTTTTTAGGTTGAACTTGTCTTACCTTTACTTTGGTATACTCTTTGAATTTTCCCGTTGAACCACTTGGAATACTAAGGATACGCGGGTACCTTTCCTTTTAAAACTTAACCATTGCCATGTCTTGACATGGTCTTACATGGTATCCTTGCCTTATGAACTCACCAATGCCATGCCTTGGCATGGTCTTACATGGGACCTTTGCCTTATAGTAACTTATCAATGCCATGTCTTGACATGGTCTTACATGATTTCCTTAAACTCTAATGTCATGACATTTGTATCCTACACATTCCTAAGGTTCAACCGGAACTTTCTGAGATAGCTTTTCCGTCAATTCATACTTGAGTCTTTAAATAATAAATTTACAGAATAAATATGTAAATGCTGGAATTTAATAATATTAAATGTAAAATAATAGAATATTGCATTTATTTACCGCAAACTTACCTCGAAACAAAATACGATCAACTATATCGATTTAATCCTCTATCTTTTTCTTTCCCTAATCTAACTCTGGATTTCGTTCTTCTTGATCTATAATAGCAAATTTAGCTTATTTAATACTCACATTTATCAAAACAGTCCTCAACTCTAACTTTGGCAAAATTACAATTTTGCCCCTAAACTTTTACATATTTACACATTTGCCCCAAAGCTAAGAAATTAAAGTTCATCCCTTATTCTTATGTTTTATGACACGCTGATCATTTTTCCCTTCTATGACAACCTCAAATTCTCACTCTAACATGTACTTATGAACATTAGGTATTTTTACTGATTAAGCTGTTTTAATCGTTTTCACTTAAAATCACTTAGCAAAAGTTGTTTAACATAATTTCAGACTTCATATTCTATCATAAAAGATCAAAATAAACACATTTTACCTATGGGTATTTTTCCAAATATGAACCCTAGCATGAATTATTAATAGAATAAGCTAAATCAAGCTATCGGGGCTTCAAAAACGTAAAGAACATTAAAAACGGGGCTTGGAATCACTTACTATGGAGCTTGGAAGCTTGAAACAAACCCTAGCTATGGTGAACACTTGAAAATTCGGCCCAATGAAGAAGATGAGCATATTTTGCCATCTTTTTCCATTTTAATTTCATTTTTATTACCAAATGACTAAATTACCCTTCATTAAAAACTTTGGTTCTTTCTACCTATATATGTCCATTTTTTTCCATGAAAATATAATGGTCTAATTACCTTTTAAAGATTCCTACTTCAAACCCCCATTTCAATCAAGTAATTTACAAATTAGACCCCTTATTTAGCAACTTTTGCAAACAAGTCCTAATAGGCAACTTAAGCATGAAATCAATAAAATTTCTTATCAATATTCTAACACATGTATTTAATCACTTAGTAAATCATAATAATTAATCGTAATAAATTTTTCTATCTCGAATTTGTGGTTTCTTGACCACTATTTCTTTTAGGCCCTATTTCGGGATGTTACAGCTCCTCTATTTTTGTGCTCAATGACAGCGTCGTGGCCATTATTTCCTCCTTCAAAGCCATCATCATGGCCTCAAGAGCATTGTTTCTCTCCTTCAAAGCCACCATCACAGTTTATCTTTATGTGAATTAAACAACTTGTTTACCTTATCCATGGCCGAATCAAGAGACATCTTCACATAGTCCTTGGATTGTTCCTTCCAGTTGTCTATGTGACCCTCGACCCTTTCGAGTCCCTCCTTTACGTCCTCCATGGATCCCTTAAGTTTATCCACACGTTCCTCTACTGCCGACAGCATCTCCCTCAAAGACTTTCTTGTCGCCCAACTTTGTTCAAAGTCTTCTCTCGACATCCCAACAGTGCCTTCGAACCAATCGTTCTGATACCAGTTTGTTGGGAAGAAATCGAACAACCGAACTGAAGCGAAGCACAACCAGTGTTCTTTCTCTCCCTATAACTCCCGTCAAATATTATGACAAGCACAATAGCACAAAAATATGTTCTCTAGCAACCTTAATCAACCACAAATCAACCAATGCAACCGCAACAAAAATGATAAATATAGACACCGGTATTTTTACGTGGAAAACCCCTCTAAATCAAGGGTAAAAACCACGGGACTTTAGAGTCCGATCAAAAGCTCCACTATAATCAAATGTTCAGCTACAAGATCACAATATCAAGCCTACAACAAGCATTCAACTCCAACAAGGCTAACAATATGTAATCTTTAGCAAAAGGAGAGAAAAATAGGAGAACATCACCAAAATAGTAGCTGCTGTAAAACGGGTATTTCTGACGCTACAGGACTCAGATGAAAAATTCGACCGTACAATGTCAAGTACACTTTGTTGCCTAGCTACTATCCAAAAATCAGCTCATTCGAACCACGGATGGGCCTCTGATCGAAGAGTTGATCACTGCTGCAAATTTTCTTTCCAAGAGAAAAATTCTGCTATGCTCTCTGTTTCTCACCCGTTTTCTCTCTAATTTTATTTTAGCTCTCTGACGTTCTTTTTAACAAAAAAATGGGGCTGTCACTAATATGTTGCCCACAAGCCACGTACAAAAAGGCAAAAGAAAAATGATGAATAAAAACAAAAGAAATGCCATAAAACATGGCATGTTTTAAGGGTTTCCCACATAGTGGGACCCTCACCCAACAAACATAACCCAAAACGAATTGCATGTAGAATTGATCTTATGGAATGAATGAGAACGATGATTGAGAGAAATAGATCGTATGCATCACTATTTACAGTAAATAAATTTTCTCGCTGAGTAAAAAATGACTTTAAAGATTAAATTAAAAATTAAAAATTAAAAATAATTATTTAATTTATTTTAATTAATAAAAATAAGGAGTATACAAACAAGGATAAAGGAATTATTAAGTATATCTAAACCAAATCCTTAAAGCAATTGATTGCAAATGTTCTTATCAAAAAGGAAGATTAGAGGTTTTTTCACCTAAATAATACAAAAAATAAAATTAATAACTGAAATGGTATGCCCTTAATATTATTTACCAAAATGGTATAGTTTTATTGGTGCCGCCTGTCAAATTGGCAGCACCGGACTGAAACATAATTATCTAAAATATTTAGGGACCTGTTATGCAATTTTTCTATTTAGAGTGACTGCTGGAGAAAAAGAGAAAGGGTGCCGCCAGACAGTGTGGCGGCACCAAACTTTAAATATGGCTAATTGCCTTGTAAGCCCTCCTTATTTATTATTTTCTTTTTATTCTCCTTGAACTCATTATATTGTTTTTAAACAAGCTCTTAACCTATTTTTGTAGTTAAATAAGCCCTTAACTTATAATTTTTTACTCATAAAAGCCCTTTATTTTAATATTAAAGTAAATATATTTTGAATTTCAAGCTCTTATCTTAAATTTTTGTTGATGCAGTAAAAGTTATATACATTTTAACATCAACATAAAATCTAAAAAAGTAATCAAAATTTTCAAAAGAGTAATTAAGAATATCATGTATATAAGCACGCTCAAGAAATTTTAAATTTATTTTTTTTAAGAAACTATTCACATCAACATAAAATATGAATTGGTTTATATTTTTTAAATAGCTTTACTTTGGGTAAAATATATTTACTTTAATATTAAAATAAATGGCTTATTTAACTATAAAAATAGGTTAAAGACTTGTTTAAAAATAATATAATGGGTTGAAGGGAGATAAAAAGAAAATAATAAATACGGAGGGCTTACAAGCAAATTAGCTATATTTAAAGTTTGGTGCAGCCACACTTTACTTTTTTCTCCGGCAGTCACTCTAAATGAAAAAATTACACAACAAGTCCCTAAATATTTTAGATAATTATATTTTAATTTGGTGCCGCCAATTTGACAGACGGTACCAGTAAAACTATACTATTTTGATAAATAATCTTAGGACATACCATTTCGGTTGTTAATTTTATTTTTATTTCAGTTATTAATTTTATTTTTTATCTTATTGGGTAAGGGAGACAATCATCTTTTCTATATTCTTATCCAATCCATACACAATAAATTAAATTAAATTAAATTATTATTATTTAAAAAAAAGCGTGGTCCCACAAATATGGATAAGGCTCGCCATACCCAAAGGCCCTCATCATTGCCACGTCATATATATCCATATCCACCACCTTGTTTCTTAATACTACTCCACGTGGCACGCACATCACCAGTAATCAATTAATGCAGTTTTTATTCGTTTTGATTTTTATCACTTTTTTTCTTATATGTATATGTCCTCAAATCTTTTTATTATATTTAATCAATAATTGAGATTTTGGTCTAATTTCGATTTTAGTCACTCTTCTATGATGCAATTTGATTCCTAGATTTTTGTTTCACATAATTTGGTCTTTGTATTTTATAATCTTATTATTAGGTCCAAATTGATAACACTGTTCATTTCTACCATTAAAATGATTATGTAAACATTATTATTCAGTCACATGATCAAGTCAAGATAAAGTGAAAATCCAATCTACCATATTGAACTAATAATAAATTTATACGTTAGTTGAATACTTAAGTTTATTTTCAGAAAATTACTTCGTCGTTTTAATTATAACTACTGACATTGAATCAAAGTTTTAAATTTAGTTTATGTATTTTAATTTAATCAAATTATTTTTTTGTACTTTTTTTTGAAATTTGAAATTTAAACACTAACTTAAATAATAGTAGTTAAATCTGATAGGTTAAATATTATTATTAGTATCGTACCATGCATAAAGTGTTAATTTAGTCTCTAATCTTTAATTTAATAATTTTCAATCCCTATGCCCTTTAAAATTCATCAACCATGCCTGTCCATTATTCATCATAAAAATAATAAAAAAGTAAGAGCATAATTCAATAACTATGAGTGGTGAACAATCTTGATAATTAATTATTCATCAAATGGCTTAAACACCATGATTCGTCTTTTAGGTAAAATAAATTAAGTGCACAAAGACAATCACTTAATTGAGTATTAGTTTATTCAAAACCAATTTAGTTTATTACACTCTCCCACAATCATTCATTTTTAATTAATTAAATACTAACAACTTTATAAAACATACATATAATCCAAACATCGCATGCATGAGAATAAAATTTAATTTATTATATACCCAACTAGGCTACTCGGCCAAGTTCAAATCTATTATTCAGGAATATAAAAAAAAAAGAATAAATGGTCACCTATATCGTAATAAAATTTGTCCACCTTAACCAAATTTTTTTATTAACTTTCACACCAAATAATTTATTTATTAATATTTTATATAAGGGTTAGCTTATTTGCTTGTTTAGTTCTTTCAATTATCACCAAATTCTTGTCACTATGTATTTTAGAATTAAAAAATATATTAAATGTAAAAATTTGATTTTTTTAATAAAAGTTATTTTAAAGATAAAATGTGAAATTGATACCAATATAAAATTTTAATACGAATATTTTATGGCATAATTAATAATTCAATTATAGTATATATATTCAATATGACTAAACAATTCAATAATATAAATAATATAAAATGTGAAATTTAATTTAATAATATAATAGTGGATATAAATAAAATTATTACTATTTATGTTTAGTAATTTTTTTGGATAATTTTGATTTTTTATTTGAGAGTAAAGGGTGAGAAGTAAAAGTTTAGGGAGAAAATAAAAAGTTTGAGGGAAAATAAATAGGGGGAATAAAATTTTAAAGGGAAAGTATTAAAAAAAATTGGAGGGGGATGGGTTTGGGGTAGATGGGAGGTGAGATGGGAAGGGAGTAAAAGTTTTAGGGGAAAAGTGGGAGGGAGTAAAGTTTTTGGGGGAAAATAAAAAGTTTTGAGTGTTTTTGGGAGTAAAATTTTGAGAAAAAGTAAATGGGAAAATTTTGGTGGAAAATGGATTTTGGGTAGATTGGGGGTTGGGATGGGAGGGGAGGGGAGTAAAAGTTTTGGGGGGAAAGTGGGAAGGAGTAAAAGTTTTGAGGGAAAAGTAAAAAGGTTTGGGAGTTTGGGGTAAAAATGTAAAATATTATAGTTTGATATTCGAATTATTCGAATTATTCGAGTTATTCGAATTCGAAAACTCAACTCGATTCGAACTCGAAATTCGAAAAAAAATCGAGTTGACTCAAATAACTCGATTAACTTGATTCGTTTAACTCGAAATTCGAATTTTTTTTTCGATTTTTTCGAGTCGAATCGAGTTTTGCTCACCCCTAGTTCTTGATCGGTTTTTAATTAAATTTGGTTCTAAATATTTTAAAAAGAGTAAATTTTAAGCATCAATCATTTAAAAAAAATGTTGAATTGTTTTTTAAACAGAAATACTAACTAAAATGTTTAAGTTTTTAAACATGAAAGCCGTTATGGTAACCCATATTTACTTCATGCTTTTTTTTGTAAAAAATTTTATGATTTTTTTAATTGTATGAGTTTCAAAAATTTTTATTTTTTTTGAATATTTGTATAAATTTTAAATTATTTGTTAACTTAACATATAATAGGTAAAAATATTATACTTTTAGAGTTGATATATATATGAATATCATTCCATCATTTAATAAAATAAATAAATATTGGAAGAGTTATAAACAAAAAATAATTTATTTAAATATTATAATAATTATTTTTAATAATAAATTTAAAAATACATGATTTAGGGATTTAAGATTCTATAATGATAATATATCATATTAATATTTTAATCAATTAAAGAATTTTAAGGGGAATATATTCTATATTAAGCACGAGATAAATAAATGATTTTAAAAAACTCTTCAAGGCCTCTTTATTAATATCTCATATTCACTTAGGATTTAAAAAAAAAAAAGTTATAACTTTTTAAAAGATTTAGCTCTAATTTTCAAGCCATATAATCTTGTTTTGTTAGCTTCACAAAGATCATCTATATTTTCATTTTCATGCATTTTTAAAAGAAAACGTGTAGCATTTAATACCCTTTTTTAAATCCAACTTTTTTCAAAATTATATGTTTTTATCTTTCCGCATAATAAATAAAAATTTGTTCTTTGAAACACACACACAAAAAAAAAAAAAAATACTCACATCATATTGTGTCATATAATTTAACAATTAATGCTACTTTTTTTATGAATATAATAGGTTGACTTCATTGCAAGAGTTACATGTGACAACCAAAAACAATATCAACTTATTGGAGCTGAATTCATTGTCTCGTTTAACTGCACTATCACTAGTCATTTCTACTAATCAATTTTCTCAAGAAGATTTTGTGTTCCCTAAACTACAAAGGTACAATATACTTGTAGGTGGGCGCAGTTTAGGCTTTGCGGTGGATCTAACTATTAGAAGATTGAGAATTGAACACTTCTCATCTTCATTGAGTGCATTTAAAAATTTATTTTGCAATGTGGGGGAGTTGAAGTTGACAAATGTTAGGGGACTGAAGAACATTGTGCCAAGCATAGGAAAAAAAGGTACTAAATGAGTTGACTTCTCTGCTACTTGATTATTGTTACGATATGGAATTTTTGATTGATATAACAAGAGATCAAGGGTCAACTATTGCATTCTCTAATTTGATAGAATTAGATATAGAAAACATGGTTTCTTTGAAAGGGTTGTGCTATGGTCTTTCTCCATCCCATCGTGCAATTGCAAGCTTCACAAGACTAAAGGTTGTGACAATTGCATATTGTCATAAACTGAAAACAATCTTCTCACCTTGCGTTGCTCAGAGTATGTTGTGTATAGAAAAACTCTTCATAGGATCCTGCAATGGACTAGAGCAAGTAATTGACTTTGCCCAAGAAGAAGAAATTACTAAGGTAGAGATTCCTATTCTCCCCAATCATTTTGTTAATCTAGCTAACTATTTTTACTTTTTGATAGCATTTTTAAAGGGATGAAAACAATACTAGAAAACTAAAGACTAATGTGAATTCCATCTTTTTGTTTAATTTGTAATTAGGTTTTAATATTTTTATAATATAATAACAAAATATTTTACATTAATGAAAATATCTTAGACAATAATATTTTTAAAATTTTTAAAGAAAAACAATAATTTGAATCTATATGAATGAAGAAATTCAATTAAACTAAACTGTTGTAACCTCTAGTTGTTCAAGAGCCATGCTACTTTTGTTCCAACTTATTATTTGTATACTAAAATAAATGAATGTTTTTATATTTTATCTTGTTATAATTGTGATTTATTGAATTTTAAAGTTGAATGTGTATTGAATTTTAATATATAATTAATCTGTCTAACCAACTTGTAAGTCTTTCAGTTAATATAGATTTTATCTTGTTATAATTGTGATTTATTAAATTCTAAAGTTAAATGTGTATTCTGAGTTTAATGTATAGTTAACTTGTCTAATCAAGTCTTTGAATTAATAATTTATCTTCATATTGATATGCCCAGTTCTTTATAATATTAAAAATAAATAACTTATTAATATGTGTTTTTGAAATAAGCAAAATGACTCTCGTCTTTGAAATATGCAGAAAGTGGTTGTTGAAGAGGAGATGAAATTTGATAAATTAGAAAGGTTATCACTTGAAGAACTACCGAGCCTCATTCACTTCGGTCCCAAAGGATATCATTTTGTATTGCCAGCATTGGAACATTTGGAAGTAAGCAATTGTCCTAAGTTGACTACTAGTTTCTCCATTGATTCACAGAAATTTGTGCATTGCGAAACAAATGTATAGATTCTGCAACCCTTTAATTTACAGGAATATTGCATATTAATTATTTTTTTAATCAAATCAAACCAAACTATTTTCACATTAGCTCTTTGTTTTTTTACATATAACTATTGGCATAGGTTGATGTGATTTTTGTTGGGTTTAGAAAATGGTGTGAGGTGATTCTATAGTTGGTGGACTAAGTTATAGTTGGTGAAGTATACAACAGGTTTGAGCTAAGAGGCACTGGAGCCTATGCTCCTAACACTCACTAATGCGTAAATCAACATTTTAGAATAGAGGAAACAAGATTGAAAATGATTATAAAGTATAAATATGTATAAGAGAGGTCATAGTTGAGTAGAGGTTAGGGCTTGGCATTTATAGTTGCCTAGGTGTAAATACTACTCAATGATGGCGAAGCTGACATCATTGTCCAGTTAATATAGTTTTGTAGTTTTACAATTAATTGAAATGCAATTATACTTTAAGCTTTGTAATACAATATTTATTAGGTTAAATCAAGTAACACGTATTTTATAAGGCCAACATATTTTTAAATTAAGAATTATATTAATTTTCAACATCTGCTCTTACATATTGAAGATTTTGTTAAAATAAATTAGTAAAAAGGTTAGAATTTGAAGTAAACAATTGGTAGCATATTAATAAATTTAATACTTTAAAGATAATAAATTTAATAAATTTTAATTAAATAATTTGTAGATTATTAGAAAATATTACTTTATAAAGTATATATTTTTTTTTTATTTTTCCTTGATGACATGAGATTAAAATTTTAGTTATAATTTTTCTTCAATTATTTTTTAAGATTCCCCAATTGGTCGAGGAAGATTCGATTAAAGAGGCTGTCACTGTTTCAAATGCAATTTTCAACAAGAATATATGTTGGAGGAGTTGGGGGCTCAGTGAGAGTAAACTACCACATATTACATGAAAGGATGGATGATTTTAGGGCAGCTTTCAAAGCCATGTTACATAAATCAATAGGCGGAGGTTTATGTTGTTCGGATTTTTTTGGCTAAGTTTTTTATATAATTTGTGTCTAACACGAGTTTTTTGAAATTTTTTAAGGTTTTTTTTTATATATATTTAGAGGTTGTCGATTTCAATTTTTAGTTCTTTTTTCTTTTCTAAATTTACCTATGTAATAATCAAATTCAGTGTGGTTCATTTGTGTTTATGTTTATTATTTTTGTTAAAAACAAGTGTGTTGATAATTGTGCATTGACGATTGTGCTTCTAACTGGTATGAAAACTTACTTTAATGGAGTTGTGAAGCAAAATGATATATCGTCTCTTACTTCAAACTAATAACTTAGCTAGTTATGGTTATGTTGCAGCTTTTACTGTATGCTTTTGCGTGAGAGTGAAAATTTCATTGCATCGTGCATTTGTTTTTGTGTGTTAAACCATAACCAAAATCGGATAGATTTTATTTTGTGAAGTTTCCAAAGGTGATTTTGTTCCTCGGCGTTTTTAATATTATCTTGAGGGTTAACAAATTAATTATACTGCAAGGGAAAAAAATGTCATATAATAACTTACTTGAACTAAATTTTGCCTTTTTAAAAAAAATTAAACTCAAGTTTAAAGTTACAAGCAAATTGACTTACAATGTTGAGTGCTCTTTTCTTGCATGAAGTGTGTGGCAATTAAACATACAAAGTGCAGTCCAACAATATGTTTAGATAGTCAATTCATTCATATGAATTTTATTAAGTAAAGTTCAAAAAGATCAACCAACAGATTATGCACATAACAATGGTCGAGATGACAATGTATCCCTATGACCACTAATTACCTAACATGTTCCCATGATCTTACCTTTCATACCCTAAAATACCCCTATAATTTAATTAGAATGACTAGAAAGCCCTAAACTCCATATGTTCAAGGCTTACCGCAATACGAGGGCATCTATGCTTTTCTAAAAGCATCACACAGGAGATTTGAAAGCCCTAAACTCAATATGCTCAAGGCTTAGTTCAAGAATATATTTCAGTTTCAGTTGATGGAAACAGGGGTACAACTACTAAGGATTTGAAAAGACGCTTCAGTTGAAACACCTCTTCAACTCCACAATTGTTGAGTTTTGCATCTTCCAAATTTAGGAAGTGGTCTCCCTGTGTTTTAGACAATCAAGCATTATTCTTTTCATTATGAAGACTCAATTTCTATGAAAACAAAATTCCAGTTGATTATATCAGTAAACAATTAGAAATTTATTGAAGTCTGCAATTACCATCCCAAATCTCACATTGCAACACCCTTTTATCCTCTATTTCTGTCATTTTCTTGAAATGAAAAAGAAACAAGAAAATAATATGAAGTTGAAAATAAGCATCGATTGATTGCAAAGGTTCTAACTTTTCTATTTAATGGTAGAAAAAACAGCATCATAAATCCTCATATCAGGAAAAGATATTAGGGCGTTTACCAGTACTGTTCAAGCCTGCATCAAGTTATTTACATCAACAGTGGAACACATGGTCATGTTGGGGTAGTTTTCTATGACTGTAGTGACATTGAACCGTGGGAACATAAAAGTGATAACCCAAAGGGCCAGAGCAGACAAGGCTTGGTAATTGTAGGAGTTCCAGTCTCTTCAACTTTGGAAGCACCATATCCTCTTCAGTTACAATGTTTGTTTCATATTCATGTCTGAATACATGCTCTAATTCAGACGATTCTTCCACTTTGAACTCTTTGAGTATTGGAAGACAGAGAGAAGCACTTAAAGGAAAGACACATTTCAATTTGTTTCGGTTAATGATCCATATTTTTGTCAAGTTATTTGTCGTCGAAGACCATTTGAAGATAATAAATAAGTTTGATGAAAAAGCTTCATTACTTCGACTTCATTTGCAACTTCTTTCACCAAGGTTGTCTTGCCTACACCAGCCATCCCATACAGTCCAATCATGCTCACATCATCATCTTTCAGTGACTCCATAATCTGATTAAAAGCTTTCTCCAAAGATTTTGATGGCATAAAATCCTTTGATGGTAAGAACTCTATGATTGAAAGCCTAGGACAATGAGCTTCTTCTTTGCTACTTTCTTACTTAACTGATAGTGCCAACAAAAATTCGGACACCAATTGAAAATCCTTTTATTTTCATCAATTTCAGTCTCCAGAATTTTCACATCTTCGAGAACTTTGTTTGCTTCTGTAACCCAGTCCTCCACATTTTCCTCAATTTCTTCACTTTGTTTGACAGCTTCATTATTATCATTTTCCAAACACCTGTGTGTAACTATCAGCTTTTCAGTCTCTTGCCTACGATCCCAGGATTAGAACCTGGCTTTGATATTTTTGACTGTAATTTTTTTTATTACTATGACCCTTGAACTTTCGCGAAAAAAATCAATTAAGCCCCTATGTGAAAAATGTATTTAATTAAGCCCTCAAACTCTTAAATTGCATAAATTAAGCCCTTTGATCAATGTTTTTCATCTTTGACCGTTACATTGCTAATTTGGCCGTTAACAATGTTTGCATGGTGCTCCATATCATTGAGAGTTGTTGGCGTAGCAAGCCATGTTAGCAAAAAAAAATTAAAAAAATTTATAATATATAAAAGTAAAATAAATATATTTTTTTACTTTAATGAGCTTGGAGAAATTGTCCAGGCTCATTTATTTAAAGACTTATTTTTTTTCTAAATAAAAAGGTTAAAAATAAATTTTAAAATTTGTAAAACATTACTAAAATTTTTAAAATTATTAAAAAATTTAAAAAATAAACAATTAATAATTAATAAAAATCATTTAAAAGTTAAAATTCGAAATGAATCTAGATAACCAGATTCAATGTGAATCTAACATACATTTTGTTAAGCTAATTGTTTAGTATTTTAGTATCTGACATCATAGACCATAGATGTAACATCCCCGATTTTGGGATTAGAAGAATTAAGGTTTACGTGTAAGTCAGAGACTTCATTTAGGTTTTTATGTTTTTCGTGGCAAATTGAAAACAACAATAAACCTAGTGATTTAGTAATTAGGTGTTCAACTTATCCTTAGTCACGGGTTCAAGTTCTTGTGTGCACTTAAGTGGGAATTAATTGTTTTATTTTTTGCTTTTGGATTCAATTGCTTTAAAAAAAATAAATCTAATTGGGCTGTTAAAGATTATTTTAAATTATTTTACTTTATTATTATTATTATTATTATTATTATTATTATTATTATTATTAGAATTAATTGAGAGAAAAGTGGGGAAATTCCCAAAAAAAAGAAGGTTGCTCACGTTACTTCTTCTTTCCCACGTTGGTGATCACTTTCTCTCCCTTTTGGCCAATTCAGAATTTTTGTTCTTTTTGGTCATTAATTCTTCTTGATTCTTGTTTTTTTCCTTTGGGGGTGCTACTGCTCATTTAATACAAGAATTTTTGGTTGATTGTTTTCCGCTTTTCAAGACTTCATTTGGGTTTTTGTTTCGTTCAATCAGGTTTCAAGGGATAAGTATTATGGTTAGGATTCTATCAATTGTTTTCGAATTTTCCATCATGTTGCAAACGAAAATTTCTTAGTTTTGGGTATTTGTGTGATTGTGTTTTCAGTTTGGTATGGTGGTGATGAATAGCATGTTTCAGGTGTGTGTTTTGAACTTTTGTAATTAGTGGTCACTTTGGTTTTGTATTTGTGAATCTAAGAATGTTTGGGGGTGGTTTTTTGACCACACGGGCATACGTGCCCGCACATGGACGGTCCACACAACCATGTGCCAATTAAAGTTAGGTAGGTTTTAGAATCACACGACCAAGGATGAGTCACATGGGTTGGCCACACGGTCGTGTGAACACTGTTTGAAGAAGTTATCGATCGTACATGGATGAGGCATGTCATTCAGCCATATGGCCGTGTTTCCTCTACTTCTAAAATTATGTTAATTTTGCATACGTGCACAGTGAGTTACACGGTTTGCTCACATGGTCGTGTAACTCAGTCACATGGGCATGTCACTTCTTCACATGATCGTGTAGACCCCTCACACAGTCTGAACCCTCCCATACGGCCGTGTGGTCATATTTTGCAGTTTTTGCAACTTTTTGCAAAATATTTTGTTTCAGTCCCTGGTCGATTCCTTATATATTTAAGCTTTGTAGGTGCGTGTGAGTAATTATATTGGTTTAAATGTGCTTATGAATAGGCATTCATTAGATTTAATTTTGTGATTTGTATAAACACAGTTGTGATATGGCAAATTAGTTAGTTTGGATGTGATAATTGTGTTATTGTGATTAGCGTGTCTGCTACTTATAACTGAATTCAAGTATATCTGATTTCTGATTTGTACAACCGAATATGTGTGCTCATGTTTCTATATGTCCGTTTGTATATTGTGTGCTTGTTTGCATTTGCATAAAAATCTAGGGATAAATTATTAGAAAATATTACTTTATAAAGTATATATATGTTTCTTATTTTTCCTTGATGACATGAGATTAAAATTTTAGTTATAAATTTTCTTCAATTATTTTTTAAGACACCCCAATTAGTCGAGGAAGATGCGATTGAAGAGGCTGTCACTGTTTCAAATGCAATTTTCAATGAGGATATACGTTGGAGTCGTCGAAGGTTCAGTCGAAGTTAACTACTACACATTACATGAAAGAATGGATGATTTTAGAGCAGCTTTCAAAGCCATGTTACATAAATCAATAGGTGGAGGTTTATGTTGTTCGGATTTTTCTGGTTAAGTTTCTGATATAATTTGTGTCTAACACGAGTTTTTTAAAATTTTTAAGGTTTTTTTTATATATTTAGAGGATTACATATATCCATATCCAAATGGACATGAATGCAAAATGAAAAATGAAGTTTCAAAGTATCATAAGTTCAATATATCAACTAAATGCAGGTAAAAACATGGTTGTCGATGTAACAGCCCGAAATTAACCCCAATCGGAATGATGGTTTCGGGACCATGAATTCGAGCCCGTAAAATACTTAGATATTATTTTCTGTGATAATTATATGTGAGTTAGTATGTGTGAGAATTTCGTATAAAAATTTGAATGTTTATATGCTTAATTTAATAAATGGACCAAATAGTTAAAGTAATGAAAGTGGTGTGTACTAAATTAGAGGGGTAAATTGAATTGTTGTTACATGGGAGGATTTGCATGTCAAATTTCCCACAATCCATGTGAGTAGACGGCAATGATGATGGGAGAAGGCTTTTAAGTATTTTATAATCTTAATTATAATATTTTAAGATGAACTAAAGGGACATAATAAAAAAAAAAGATCAAGTGTAATAAAAAAAGGAATTCAATTTTCTCTCTCTTTTATCATCTTCTCCACCGAAATTTTCTTCAAAGGGAAGAAGAAAGTTGAACCCCCATTTTCGGCCATTGCATGTGGTACTAAGGTAAGTAGTTGAGTTTTATTTTAGTAAATTCCTATTAAATTGAGTTGGTTATCTTGATTTTTATCAAAACCATGTTAAAATTTCTAGAATTTGGTACACTTAGATTCGGCCATGGAGGTGAAATTGTGGGTTGTTGTGTTAGTAAATACAAGATAAGTTGAGAAAGGGATTTTGAGGAAATAGAGAATAGTGTTTAAATTGTTTGAAATGTTATGGAAATTATTGTAAATTGAGCATAGAAATGCCCTTTACATTCGGCTAATGTTTGGGTGAATGTTTATGATGTTGAGTTGGTTTAAATTGTTTGGTCTTATAAATTTGTATATATATATGTTGAGATATATATGTGTGTTGAAGTAGTATATGCGGCCATAAAAAGGGGTGAAGAGACAACATGTGTTAGATTGTTATTGAATGAAATTTTCAAAAGGGGTCAAGAAGCTAATAATATTAATATAAAAAAATGATTTGATACAAGGGCTAGGGGTATTCGGCCTTCAATGTGTCTTAGTCGAATCTTGGTAATTTGAGTTTTAATGCTTTGAGGACTTAAATTTAAAAGGTGTAAATTATATGAGTTAAATAGTAGAATCTTGTCAATGTTATTATTGGATTAAATTAAATAGGAAAGGAATTTGAATAAATTACTTGGCAACTATTTAGATCAAGTACAAAGGGAAAAGGAATTGGATCGGGGAAAGGCCAAATTAAACGAATAGCCGGGACACTCAAATTCATCGATTTTTGAGGTAACTTTATAAGCAAACGGTTTAATTGAGTGGATTTTTTTTATATATAAATAAATATATATGTGCAAATGAAATTAAGGTTTAATTGTTATATTGCCGAATGAGATATGGATTTTTGAGTATAAAGACAAATTGTGATTTATTATGCACATGGATATGGATTTACCTCTTGGACTAATTGAAATTTGTTATAAAAAAAAATTTCAATGTTGCCGAATCTGATAGGGTATGAGAACAAGTATATTTATAGGTCGGCCAAATGCTAAGTTGAATAATATATATATATATATATATATATATATACATGAGTATGAAATTTTGATATGTTTGGATTGGATAAGTAATATTTATGAGTTGATTAGTATTTAATTGTGGAACATGAAGTGAGCAATGGTGGTGATTGAATAAATAACTACATGTTTAATTGAGTAACGGCTCTAATTGAGCGATACGTTACGGGAAGTGGCACTTTGTGTGTGCGGAAATATTAAGTAACGGCTCTAAGTGAGCGATACGTTACGGGAAGTGGCACTATGTGTGCGGAAAATGCTAAGTAACGGCTCTATGTGAGCAATACGTTACGGGAAGTGGCACTGTGTGTGCGGAAAATGCTATGTAACGGCTCTATGTGAGCGATACATTACGGGAAGTGGCGCTGTGTGTGCGGAAAATGCTAAGTAACGGCTCTATGTGAGTGATACGTTACGGGAAGTGGCACTGTGTGTGCGGACATGTTAAGTAACGGCTCTATGTGAGCGAAACGTTACTGGCTTGTACTAAGTGTACGTGTTTTCAGATTTTCCTAAAAGACGAAAACACTTGGTGGAGGTAAACGGGAGTGTCAGGTATTTATATGTTATATGATAGTTCACTTTCGATGTAAATTGGGTAAGTTATTTTGGTGTGGAAATTCAATATATGATTACTTGAAGTTATTTGGTGACCAAATAGGTATGATATTGATTAATGATGATATATTATGTGTATGGATGTTACAACCTAATTCATGTTTAAGTTAAGTAAATTAGAAACTATTAAGTTGCTTGTAGATAAATATACTACCTCTTTGCTTATAACTTACTAAGCTATAATAGCTTACATAGTGTGTTTGCTATAATGTACCATAGGTTTTTCGAAGTCAAAGCTCAAGCTCGGGAATCCCTGTCGAAGTCAAGCATACTATCAACCATTTTGGTACCTCTTTTTGAGAATGAACTTAAAAACTATGGCATGTATAGGCTAAAGTAATTTTGAGTGGACTCAACAATATTTTGGCGAATGTATTTTTTTTATTCAAATGCCATGCGAAAATGGCAAAATTCCTATGACTTTGGTTGATTGATTTTGTTTTGTTAAATCATATATGTATGGTTGCATTATAGGTTCGGCTTAAGCATGTTTTAAAAGAAAATGAATGAGTTGGTTTGATGTTATTAAATATGAAGCGTTCTTTTGAGCATATCACATTTATGGTCTTATGAAAATGTGATGATTTAGCATACATATTCGGTCATGTCTAAATCTTAATATTATGGATACTTGTAGAGTCTGTTATGGTATTTGTTAATATGGAAGTAAATTACATGATGTATATATGTTTATGGTTAATGAAATGAGTGAATGCTTTGGACAGTTGGTATTGAATTTGTTGTACCTAAGATTCGGTTAAGAAGATTTTTGCCCTATGTGTATATTTGGCATTAGTTTTGATAACTTGTTTTGGTAATGCAATTATACGATTATGCATGTGTGGTTATTATAACTTAATGACCCAATGAATAGTACTTTTGCTATTTGGTTAAAATTTCTTTCATGTGAAGTTGGTAATATAGATTCGTGATATATTCATTAAGTTTTAAACTTACTATGATAGTGTAACTTAATCTATAGTACATTCGAATATGACAGCTTAATTTATAGATAATGCCCGTAACCCTAATCCGGCGACGGATACGAGTTAGGGTGTTACAGTCGATTTCAATTTTTAGTTCCTTTTTCTTTTCTAAATTTGCCTATGTAATAATCAAATTCAGTGTGGTTCACTTGTGTTTATGTTTATTATTTTTGTTAAAAACATGTTTGTTGATAATTGTGCTTCTAACTGGTATGAAATCTTACTTTAATGGAGTTGTGAAGCAAAATGATATATCGTCTCTTACTTCAAACTAATAACTTAGCTAGTTATAGTTGTGTTGCAACTTTTATTGTATACTTTTGCGTGAGAGTGAAAATTCCATTGCATCATGTATTTGTTTTTGTGTGTTAAACCATAACCAAAATCGGATAGATTTTATTTTGCGAAGTTTCCAAAGGTGATTTTGTTGAACTATTGAAAGTTTGATTGTTAGTTTCAACTTAATAATAAATTATTTTATTCCTCAGCATTTTCAATATTGTTTTGAGGGTTAAAAAATTAATTATACTGCATAGGAAAAAATGTCATATAATAACTTATTTGAACTAAATTTTGCTTTTTTTTTAAAAAAACTTAACTCAGTTTAAAGTTACAAGCAAATTGACTTACAATGTTGAGTGCTCTTTTCTTGCATGAAGTGTGTGGAAACAAAACATACAAAGTGCAGTCCAACAATATGTTTAGATAGTCAACTCATTCATATGAATTTTATCAAGCAAAGTTCAAAGAGATCAACCAACAGATTACACACATAACATTGGTCGAGATGACAATGTATCCCCATGACCACTAATCACCTGACATGTTCCCATGATCTTATCTTTCATATCCTAAAATACCCCTATAATTTAATTAGAATGACTAGAAAGCCCTAAACTCCATATGTTCAAGGCTTACTGCAATACCAGGGCATCTGTGCTTTTCTAAAAGCATGACACAGGCGACTTGAAATCCCTAAACTCAATATGCTCAAGGCTTAGTTCAAGAATATATTCCAGTTTCAGTTAGTGGAAATAGGGGTACAACTACTAAGGAATTGAAGACCCTTCAAATCAAAGATTAAAAGGAATTGAGCAATAACATTTGAGTTCTTGGCTTGTAGTTGGAAGAGGAAGACCCTTCAGTTGAAACACCTCTTCAACTCCACAATTGTTGAGTTTTGCATCTTCCAAATTTAGGAAGTGGTCTCCCTGTGTTTTAGATAGTCTAGCATTATTCTTTTTATCATGAAGACTCAACTTCTATGAAAACAAAATTACAGTTGATTATATCAGTAAACAATTAGAAATTTATTGAAATTTGCAATTACCATCCCAAATCTCACATTGCAACACCCTTTTATCCTCTATCTGTCATTTTCTTGAAATGAAAAGAAACAAGAAACTAATATGAAGTTGAAAATGATCATCGATTGTAAAGGTTTTAACTTTTCTATTTAATGGTGGAAAAAAATAGCATCATAAATCCTCATATCAGGAAAAGATATTAGGGTGTTTACCTATGTTCGAGCCTGCATCAAGTTATTTACATCAACAGTTGTTGAAGGTGGCTCCCCATGCAACTCATGTAGTAGAAAAGGTGGCCATGCAGACCAACTTAAGCAAGCAGCAGCTGAAGCCCATCGAGACTATCCGTTTGTGACTAGTTTTTTGTTACTCCAACTTTCTTGTTGTAATTTAGTTTTAGTTGAACTAAGTTGGTATCATTTTGTGATGTAACTAGGTGTTGATTGACTAAAAAATCAGCAATGCAATGTTTACAAGTTAATTCAATAAGTTTCTATGTATTTAGTGGTGTTAGGTGAAATTTTAGGTAATCTTTGACTTGTAATGATCAGCCATCAACTTGTATTTGAATTGGCTTTATGCCATTGTTCATTTTGAATGAAAACTTATCAAGTTTCCTTCCTTATGCTCCATTATTCTTAGCTTTGAATTTCATTTTTCTGTTAGTTTCTTGCTTTTGTTTCTTCTGCAAGTCATGAGGCTTGCTGCTCAAGTTTATGTTGAAGTAAGTTTGTTTAAAACTCCAACAATTGGTATCTAGAGCCTCAGTCTTAGTGGACCTGTCAAACTATGGCTTCATCAGGCTTTTCACCAGCTGCACCACCAGTCTTCAATGGAGAAGGCTTTCATATTTGGGTGGTCAAAATGAAGACCTACCTGCAGGCATTCGACCTATGGGAAGTGATCAACTCAGATGTCGAGCCAGCACCACTTAGGGCCAACCCAACAGTGGCTCAGATAAGGCAGCATGCAGATGAGAGGACCAAGAGGCACAAAGCTATGTCATGCATTCAAAACTGTGTCTCAGATGTGATCTTTACAAGGATCATGACCTGTGAGACACCAAAGAAGGCATGGGACAAGCTCAAAGAAGAATTTCAAGGCACAGAGAGGACAAGACAACAACAACTGTTAAACTTGAGAAGAGATTTCAAGAATTTGAAAATGAAAGAAGAGGAGATAGTAAAGCAATACTCTGATAGGATCATGGCTGTAGTAAACAGCATAAGGCTCCTTGGTGAGCAATTCAATGAAGCAAGGATAGTGGAGAAAGTGCTATCTACCTTACCAGAAAGGTATGAGGCAAAAATATCCTCCCTGGAAGATTTAAAAGATTTTTCAATTATCTCCCTAACTGAGCTTATTAATGCTCTACATGCACAAGAACAGAGAAGGGCCAGCAGAATGGAGGAGCATCAAGAAGGTGCTTTTCAAGCCAAGACCAAGTCTTTCTCGAGCACTTCAGCCTACAAAGGTAAGAAGACTTGGAAAAACAGGCTTAAGCCTGATGCTACAAGAAGAGGAGATCAACCTTGCAGACATTGTAAAAAGCCTGGTCATTCAGAAGCAAATTGCTGGTTCAGACCAGATGCACAATGCCAACTTTGTAAGAAGATGGGTCATGTTGAAAGAGTTTGCAAAAACAAAGGAAAACTAAATCAGAACAATCCACAACAAGCTCAAGCAGAGGTTCGAATAGCTGAAGACAATAGTGATCATGAAGAGCAAGTTTTTGCAGTGTCATGTTCACCTGATCAGAAGAAAGCTTTAAAATGGTGGCTTTTGGACAGTGGTTGCACTAACCACATGTCCCCAGATGCAACCATCTTTAAAAAATTGGACAGGAGCTGCAAAACCAAAGTAAAAGTTGGCAATGGTTAGTTTATTAAAGCTGAAGGCAAAGGGGATGTGTTGATGTGCACTTCCACAGGTAACAAGCTTATCTCAAATGTGTTTGCTAGTACCTGAAATTGATGGAAACCTTCTTAGCATAGCTCAACTGCTAGATAAAGGATACTCAGTGGTGTTCAAGGGCAAAGAGTGCCAGATTACTGATCCAAATGGATCAAGGCTCATGTCAGGCATTATGACTAATAAAAGTTTTGAAGTCAATTGGTCAAATGACTCAAACTCAGCCTACACAGCCTCAATTGAAGAGTCCAAACTTTGGCACCAAAGGCTTGGTCATACCAATTTCAGTTCATTGGCTCAGATGATCAGTCAGGAACTAGTTGAGAATTTCACCAACTCAGTTGAAGAGGAGAAGATCTGTGAAGTATGTCAGCTGGGAAAACAGGCCAGATTGCCATTTCCCTCAAATCAAGCCTAGAGAGCTTTAGAAAGGCTTCAATTGGTCCATACTGATGTTTGTGGTCCTATGAAGACTCAGTCACTTAATGGCAGCAGGTACTTCATTCTCTTTGTTGATTATTATAACAGATATTATTGGATTTTCTTTCTGAAACATAAGTCTGAAGTAGCTTAGGTGTTCCTGAAATTTAAAACAACTGTTGAAACAGAAACAAGCTGTAGACTCAAGACCATAAGGTCAGATAATGTAACTGAGTATACCTCAGCTCAGTTTCAAGCTCACTGTGATGATGCATGCCTTAAACACCAACTAACCAATGTCTATACACCCCAGTAAAATGAGGTAAGTGAAAGAAAAAACAGGAGTATTAGGGATATGGCCAAGTGTCTTCTGTTCGAAAAAAATCTGCCCAAGACCATGTGGGCTGAAGCAGTTAACACTGCTGTTTACATTCAAAACAGACTACCAACTAAGGCATTAGACCATAAGACTCCATATGAGGCTTGGTTCGGGTTCAAGCCATCTTTGGCACGTCTGAAGGTCTTTGGTTATTTGTGCTATGTTCATGTACCAGCTATGAAGAGGGACAAACTGTCCAAAAGAGCCCAACCTGGAATTCTTGTTGGCTATAGCTCAGTTAAAAAAGGCTATAGGATCTTGGATCCTTCAACAAACAAGATCCAAGTAAGCAGAGATGTGATCTTTAATGAAAAAGCATTCTGGAATTGGGATAGAAATGAACCAGAGACTGCTTCTGAGGAGTTGATAGCAAATCAGATTGAAGATGAACAAGATAGTCTAGAAATGGACATTGATGATGTCCCAATCAGAGGTACCAGACCTTTGATTGAGAACTATGAAAGATCACATGTAGCCATAGTAGAACCAGACAGTCTCGAAGAAGCTAAAGCTCATGAAGGGTGGAAGCAAGCTATGATTGATGAAATCATGATGATAGAAAAGAATCAAACATGGGAGCTAATTGAAAAACCTGCCAACAAAAGGACCATTGGTGTGAAGTGGATCTATCGAGCCAAACATAATACAAATGGGAGTCTGAACAAGTTGAAGGCAAGGCTAGTTGTCAAGGGGTTTAGTCAGAGATATGGTTCAGACTACATGGAAACTTTTGCTCTAGTAGCCAGGCTTGACACCATAAGGTTGTTAGTTGGTTTGGCTGCACAAAAGCAATGGAGCATACACCAGCTTGATGTGAGGTCTGCATTTCTCAATGGCTTCTTTGAAGAAGAAATCTACATTGATCAGCCTCAATGTTTTGTTGTATCTGGCAAAGAACACATGGTGTACAGGCTCAAAAAGGCCTTATATGGGCTGAAACAAGCTCCTCGAGCCTGGTATGCTAAAATTGATAGTTATTTGGGATTCAATAGAAGCATCAGTGAACCAACACTGTATGTCAAAACTGAAGATGCTGAGACACTGCTCATTGTGTCCCTTTATGTGGATGACTTTCTGGTGATAGGAGGAGACCAAGTCATTTTGGCTAACTGTAAGGCCAAAATGAAAGACATATTTGAAATGTCTGACCTGGGCCAAATGACATACTTTCTAGGAATGATGGTGTTCTAAACAGAAAAGGAATCTTCCTGGGCCAGTAAACCTTTGCCATGAAGATCCTAAAGAAGTTCTCAATGAAGAATAGCAAAGCAACAAGCACACCTGTGGCTGTTGGAATGAAGCTGTCAAGCCTAGGGGACCATGAGCTGGTTTGTGAAGGTACTTACAGAAGTTTAATTGGTTGCTTGTTATACTTGACTGCAACAAGACCAGATATCATGTTTGTTGTTAGCCTACTTTCAAGGTTCATGCACTGTTGTAATAAGCAGCACCTTCAAGTAGCAAAAAGGGTGCTGAGATACATCAAAAGGACGCTAAGCTATGGAATGTTGTTTACTCAAGCTGAAAGTCTCAAACTAGTGGGATATACTGACAGTGACTGGGCAGGTTCAATGGATGATATGAAAAGCACATCTGGCTATGTTTTTAGCCTTGGATCAGCCATGTTTTGCTGGAGCTCGAAAAAACAAAGTCTGGTAGCTCAATCAACAGCAGAAGCTGAATATGTTGCAGCAGTTGGAGCTGTAAACCAAGCCATATGGCTTAGGAAAATCTTAGTAGATCTAAACCTCAATCAAATTGGTGCTACAAAGATCTATTGTGACAACAAATCAGCTGTTGCAATAGCAAAAAATCCCATTTTCCATGGCAGAACCAAGCATTTCAGCATAAAGCTTCATGTTGTTCGAGAAATGGAGCAAGCTCAAGAAG
Source organism: Gossypium australe (assembly GCA_005393395.2). NCBI lineage: Eukaryota > Viridiplantae > Streptophyta > Magnoliopsida > Malvales > Malvaceae > Gossypium > Gossypium australe. Next base: position 3,517,133 of record CM016618.1, read on the forward strand.
TTGAATTGATTCATAGCAATTCAGAGGAGCAAGCTGCTGACATCTTAACTAAGGCTCTCAATAAGTCAAGGTTATATAAGCTGAGTGAACAAATAGGAGTTTGCAGCATGGAAGCCAAGGAGGAGTGTTGAAGGTGGCTCCCCATGCAACTCATGCAGCAGAAAAGGTGGCCATGCAGACCAACTTAAGCAAGCAGCAGCTGAAGCCCATCGAGACTATCCATTTGTGACTAGTTTTTTGTTACTCCAACTTTCTTATTGTAATTTAGTTTTAGTTGAACTAAGTTGGTATCATTTTGTGATGTAATTAGGTGTTGATTGACTAAAAAATCAGCAATGCAATGTTTACAAGTTAATTCAACAAGTTTCTATGTATTTAGTGGTGTTAGGTGAAAGTTTAGGTAATCTTTGACTTGTAATGATCAGCCATCAACTTGTATTTGTATTGGCTTTATGCCATTGTTCATTTTGAATGAAAACTTATCAAGTTTCCTTCCTTATGCTCCATTATTCTTAACTTTGAATTTCATTATTTCTGTTAGTTTCTTGCTTTTGTTTCTTCTGGAAGTCACGAGGCTTGCTGCTCAAGTTTATGTCGAAGTAAGCTTGCTGTTTAAAACTCCAACAACAATGAAACACATGGTCATGTTGGGGCAGTTTTCCCTGTAGTGACATTGAACTGTGGGAGCATAAAGTGATAACCCAAAGGGCTGAAGTAGACAAGGCTTGGTAATTGTAGGAGTTCTAGTCTCTTCAACTTTGGAAGCATCATATCCTCTTCCGTTACAGTGTTTGTTTCATCTTCATGTCTGAATACATGCTCTAATTCAAACGATTGTTCAACTTTGAACTCTTCGAGTATTGGAAGACAAAGAGAAGCCTATTGCCAAGTTAAGGAAAGCTTATTTTTCGTCGAAGACCATTTGAAGATAATAAAGAAGTTTGATCTTTAGTAATGATTTGTTCCATTTCATCACATCCTCGCAAATTTAGTTCTTTCAATTTCAGAAAATTTGGTGAAAACATAGGAGTGAAGATATGTCTTAGTCTCTTGCAATCAACTACTTAGAGATGAGTAAGATTTTGGGAGGTTGCTATTTGTTCAGGAGCTTTCCAAATTACTTGCAACTCTTGCATATCCTTCAAATGTAGTTTCTCCTGTCTTGAGACAAGGAACCCACCTTCAAGTTGAAACAGCTGTACACAGCTCCCAATTCTTAAATACCTTATAGGCTAAAACTTGAATTTTTTTTTTTTTAAAAATTCTAACCATAGGTATGGGCTCAGCTAAGCTTGACACATCTAAATAACCCATGTCATTATTTTAAAAATAATAAAAATATATTAATTTATATTAATATTTATATTGAAATAGACTTATTTTGCCCGGCCCACTAAACCAAAAACCAAAATAAAAAAATATATTAACAGTCCAAATTTTGGGTTTCAAGCCCAATTACAAAACAACCCAAATAAAAAAACCCTAAGCCCAATAAGCCCACAACATTAAGTTTTTTTCAGAAAACGAAACCCTAGAGTTTCCCCCGCGCCGCTCCTCCTCGGGCGCGCCGCCTGCACCTCGTCTCGAGACTTGGCTCACTCCGTGGCACGCCTTTGCCACCGTTTCACCAAAATTATAGATAAAAGTTTGATGAAGTCTTACTTTATGGAGTCTTTTATTTAAAATATCCTTAATTAGCGGAAGATAAGAGACATCCGCTTTAAGGCATTGTTGGTTTCACTTCTTTTTATTTTCTTTTTATTTTTACAAAAAAGAAGTAATTGTCGGTAGAAGACACAATGTTGTAAAGGAAGTCTACCCAATGAAAAATTTTAAAGTCGGGTCAACATTTATTCAATATGATATTATCATATGTGTAATGTTGTATTAATTTATCGTTTTTATATATTATTCACAAAGACTTTAATACATTTGTTGTTTTTATTTTCTTATTTAAAAAGTGTATATTATTTGACAAACATGTGACGTGTTATATTTTTATTGCTTGACATCATATGTTATATCTAAATAAATAATAATTTAAAGATGAATTTTATATTTAAAAAATAATAGAATTAGAATAATTAAATTTTAAAAATTCAAAAAAAATATAAGATTAGAAACACATTTAAACAGCCTGTGTGGATTGACTCTAGGCTTATTCTACCCTTGTTATTTAAATATATTTGACCACTTATTGCCAAATAAATCTTTAATTCATAAATTAACAATAACAATAACTTCCATGGCTGTCTTTCTTCTGTCTTCAAAGGCCCATTACGTAATTAATTTATTATATACCCAACTAGGCTACTCGGCCAACTTCAAAACCATTATTCAGGAATATATAAAACCATTATTGAGAACAATGACATATTTCATCATATTCCAAGGATTCAAGCCCTTCAACATATTTCATACTTTGACCAAAATCCTATTTGATGAATTGTGAAAATAGAACATCGATAATGACAATGTATTGCAAAGAAAAGGAAGAAAAATAAAGCATATTGAATTTTACGTAAAAATCCTTTTGAGAATAAATCACGGGCAGAAGAAAAGAAATAATTTTTGTAAAATTACACTATAGTTTGTATTATGAATAAACCTATTCTTGGGTTGGGCTATCGGGCTTGATCTGAAGGTTCGCTCTAAGTTTTGGAGAGTTCGGCCAAAAAAATTAGGCCCATTTAAAAAGTAGGTCGGGCTCGGGCTTGAAGTCGAGCTCGGCCCAACCTGTCTTAAGTTTATAATATTTATATGAATATCGTAATCTTTTTAATACCCAATTAAATATATATATATGTATATAATAAAAATTATAAAAATACTTAAAATTAAATTAAAATTTATATATTTTCAAAATTAGTACACCAAATTAATTAATAAAATTTTATTGTAAAATATTATAATATTTCTAAAACCAACGACTTCCCATTCTTCTTCCTCATCCAAAGTGTTTTTTGCTTCCAAGTTCTCAAACCTGTGTTTCTCATCATTTCCACTCTTTGTTTTTTGCTTTCAATTTCTCAAATCTGTGTTTCTCATCATTTCCATTTTTTGCTTCCATATTCCAGACTTTCTTCATACCTTGATTTCCACTTGGCAAAAGAAACAGCGCAGGGGATAGTTCAGTGAAGGTAAGTTTTGAGGAACCGCTCCTCATTGCTATATATTTTCATGTTTTTGTTGAGTGGATCTCCGTTTTATTTTTTGGCCTTCTTAAATTTCTATTAGTTGGGTTGGAGTCATTTTAAATCACTTGTGATTTTATTTTTCATAAAAAAGATTTCATACAAGCTCTTTATAGATTTATTTTAAACATGGTCTCAGTTTTAATATTATTATTTTTTCTATTACCTGCAGTAAATCAATTCTATTCATCTTTTACACCTACTTATTTCTCTCAACCTCTATTTACTTTCTGCTATTCACAGACGCAAAGAGAGGTAACTTCTACCTTCTTCATTAATAATATCTTTGGTTTACAACAATTTTTACAGCTTCTTATTTGGTGGCTTCCACTCCATTTTTCACTACAAATACTGATTTTCTTTGTCACAATTGCTTTTATTTCTCTTTATGTTAATCTTCTTACTAAAAACCAATGTTTTTGTTCATCCTCATCAGACTATCAACAAAAATGGCCGCATATGTTGCCCCTGCTGCTGTCAATTTTGTGGCAGACCAGGCAAAGGAATACGCGTCACCCTATTTCGGTTACTTTTTCTCTTATGAAAAGATTGTTCAAGATTTCACGAATCTACGAAACGAACTTAAATTGAGGAAACAGAGGGTGGACACTCGTGTCGATGAGGCTAAAAAGAAAATTGAGGTCATCTATGAGGACGTTGAGCACTGGCTTAGAAGGGCTGGGCAAGAACTGGAAGAAACCCAGAACTTGCAAGATGAAATAGATCGCGTCAAGTGTTTCAAATGGTGTCCTAAATGGGGCTGGCGATATTCCTTAAGTAAGAAACTGGCAGAGAAGGCTCCTATTATCTCTAAACTTTTAGAGACTTCTAACTTTGCACAGGTGGCCTATCGTGGTTCTCTTCAAGGAATAGAGTTCATCGCATCCACGAATTTCATAGACTCTGAATCTTCAAAGTCAGCTTTGAACCAGATCATGGAGGCTATAAAAGTTGTCAACATGATCGGACTGCACGGAATGCCAGGAGTTGGTAAAACAACTTTAGCCAAAGAAGTTGGGAAGCATGCTCGGGAACAAAAGCTCTTTGATAAAGTTGTGATGTTTACTATGTCCCAAAATCCATACATCAGAACAATTCAAGATAAAGTTGCAGAGATGTTTGGTTTAAATTTTCATTCAAATACCGAAGAAGGAAGAGCAGAAGAGCTATTCAGGTGTATGCAAGGCGTGAAAAAAATTCTTGTAATTGTCGACGACCTCTGGGAAGAATTCAAATTGGAGAGTGTCGGAATTCCATTCGGTGATGACCACAAGGATTGTAAAATTCTTCTGACTACACGTCAACAACAAGTCTGCAGTAAAATGAAGTGTCAGAAGGAAATTCAACTTGGCATCTTATCCAAAGACGAAGCATGGGTTTTATTTAGAGATCAAGCTGGTTTAGATGATGACTGTTTCTCCTTGAATGAGGTAGCCAAAGAGGTTGCTAGTGAATGTAAGGGATTGCCTCTTGCAATTGTTACCGTGGCAAAAGCTCTAAAAGATAAGAGTTTAGATGAGTGGAGAGACGCAAATCAAAGATTCAAGGACTCAACGCATTTGTATGATGAAGAAGTCCTCGGGGTGTCCTCGAGCCTCTTAAGCTTAGCTACGATTACTTGAAGAAAGGCAATAACCAAATGACGGGAAATCACATCCAAATGTGTTTCTTACTGTGTTCCCTTTTTCCTGAAGATGCTGAAATCCCTAATGAGATATTGATTGTGTGTGGAATTGGAGTGGGATTGTTCCCTAATGCTTCCTCTATTCAAGATAAAAGGAAGAGAATTGTTGAAGCACTAAAAAAACTGCAAAAATCTGGCTTGTTATTGGAAACTGATGACGCAGAAACGATAAGAATGCATGATGTGGTTCGAGATTTTGCTCATTGGCTAACATCAATTGGAGAAAATAGGTTCATGGTAAAAGATAAGTTGAAAGAATGGCCTGATATGGTTGAAAGTTTTGAAGGTTATACTGCAATCGCTTTATGGAATTGTAGTAGTAACATAAAAAATTTTCCTGACAAAGTGGAATCTTCAAAGCTCAAGACTTTGTTTCTCAGGGGGAGTGGAAGGGGGGTGATTTACTAGAGGTTTCCAGTACATTTTATGAAGAAATGAAAGCCCTCCAAGTTTTATATCTCCAAAGAGTCTATTCCTCACTGAAAGGATTCAATTCCTTACCAAATCTTAAAACTTTGAGGTGTGAGGATTGCCAGCTGGAAAACTTGTCATCATCACTGACGAATATGAGAAGCCTTGAGATTCTTGCATTGATTCGCACTGAGATTGATGAGATAAGTGAAGAATTAATGAAATTGTCTGCACTGAAATATTTACGTCTTTCTTCTTCTGCTTATAGATATTCTGGATTCCTTTTCCCCCCCAAGTTGGTATCAAGGTAAGAGTGCATCAGATTTAATAATCTTTTTTATCATATTCGTATTTTTGTTTGACATCATTTATTTTCCTCTTAATTACTTTAATAGTCGAGGGCAATAAATATTAAAAAAAAACAGCTTAATAAATTAAGGCATAATATAAAATGTAGTCCTTAACATTTACATCATTTATCAATTTAGTTCTTGATCGGTTTTTAGTTAATTTTGGTTCTGATGAGCTTCAATCATTTAAAAAATGTTGAATTGTTTTTTTAATAGAAATACAAACTAAAATGTTTAAGTTTTTAAACATGAAAGCCGTTATGGCAATCCATATTTACTTCATGCTATATTTTTTAAAAATTTTATGATTTTTTTTAATTTTATGAATTTCAAATTTTTTTTTTTTTGAATACTTTTGTAAATTTTAAATTATTTTTAGAGTTTTTTTAAAACTTTTTTGTAGTTTTAGAGTTGATATATATATATATATGAATATCATTCCATCATTTAATAAAATAAATAAATATTGGAAGAGTTATAAATAAAAAATAAATCTATTTAAATATTATAATAATTATTTTTAATAATAAATTTAAAAATACTTAATTTAGGGATTTAAGATTATGTAATGATAATTATGGAAAACTCTAATAAATGTATTAATTAATTAAGTAATGGTAGTAAGATACGACAATGAGGCATTTTAACATGTACATTGTATTTTTTATATTTAAACTCTAGGATTTAAAAAAAAAGTTATAACTTTTTAAAAGATTTAGCTCTAATTTTTAAGTCATATAATCTTGTTTTGTTAGCTTCACAAGGATCATCTATATTTTCATTTTCACATATTTTTAAAGGAAAACGTGTAGCATTTAATACCCTTTTTTAAATCCAACTTTTTTCAAAATTATAACTTTTGATCTTTCCGCATAATAAATAAAAATTTGATCTTTGAAACACAAACAAAAAAAATGACTCACATCATATTTTTGTTTTTAAGCCCCCAACCAATATGTATTGCGACATATAATTTAACAATTAATGCTACTTTTTTTTTATGAATATAACAGGTTGACGTCACTGCAAGAGTTACATGTGATAAGTAGAAATAATATCAACTTATTGGAGCTGAATTCATTGTCTCGTTTAACTGCACTATCACTATACTTTTCTACTAATCAATTTTCTCAAGAAGATTTTGTGTTCCCTAAACTACAAAGGTACGATATAAATGTAGGTGGGCTTGATTTTAGCTTTGAGGAGGCGCTAACCATTAGAAGATTGAGAATTGAAAACTTCTCATCTTCATTGAGTGCATTTAAAAATTTATTTTGCAATGTGGGAAAGTTGAAGTTGAATAACGTTAGTGGACTGAAGAACATTGTGCCAAGCATAGGAAAAAATGTACTAAATGAGTTGACTTCTCTGGAGCTTGATTCTTGTGACGATATGAAATTTTTGACTGATATAACAAAAGATCAAGGGTCAACTGCTGCATTCTCTAATTTGGTAAAATTAACTATAAGAAGGATGGTTTCTTTGAAAGGATGGTTTCTTTCTCCATCCCATCGTGAAAGCTTCACAAGACTAAAGGTTGTGAAAATTGCATATTGCCATAAATTGAAAACAATCTTCTCACCTTGCGTTGCTCAGAGTATATTGTGTATAGAAGAACTCTATATAAGCTATTGCGATGGACTAGAGCAAGTAATTGGTTTTGCCCAAGAAGAAGAAATTACTAAGGTAGAGATGCCTATTCTCAATCATTTTGTTAATCTAGCTAACTATTTTTACTTTCTGATAGCATTTTTTTATAGGGATGAAAACAATACGAGAAAACTAAAGACCAATGTAAATTCCATCTTCTGTTTAATTTATAGTTAGGTTTTAATATTTTTATAATATAAAAAAATATTTTAAATTAATGAAAATATTTTTAAAATTTTTAAAGAAAAAAGATAAATTGAATCTATATGAATGAAGAAATTCAATTAAACTAAACAGTTGTAACCTATGGTTGTTCAAGAGCCATGCTACTTTTGTTCCATCTTATTCTTTGTATACTAAAATAAATGAATGTTTTTATATTTTATCTTGTTATAATTGTGATTTATTGAATTTTAAAGTTGAATGTGTATTCGAGTTTAATATATAATTAGTCTATTTAACTAATTTGTAAGTCTTTCAGTTAATATATAATTTATCTTGTTATAATTGTGATTTATTAAATTCTAAAGTTAAATGTGTATTCGAGTTTAATATATAGTTAATTTGTCTAATCAAGTCTTTCAATTAATAATTTATCTTTATATTGATTTGCTCAGTTCTTTATAATATTAAAAATAAATTTACTAATATGTGTGTTTGAAATATACAGAATGACTCTTGTCTTTGTTGCTACCCCAAATTGAGAATTCTTGAGATAAACAGTTGCAAAAGTTTAAAATATGTTTGTGTAGACACTAGGTCTCAAGAGCTTCAATCATTGGAATCTGTCAATATAAGAAGTTGTCGTCAACTTATGCAAATCTTCAAGATGGAACAAAATGAGAATGGGGAAGATGTTGTGGTTCCTCAGGTAATTCTGTATTTAAAAGTTTTAAGGTTAACAAAAATTTGAGAAAAGTTAAACATAAACCTTTTATATAACAACTATTAAAAAATATATAAAACAATTATAATTTAACTTACAATTAAATAACAATTATATGTTTTAAAAACAAGTACATCAAATTAATTTATAAATTTTTATTATCAAAAACTATAATATTCATATTTTAAATAATTGATATAGATAGAAAAAATTAAAATAGAGAATTATTATATATTTATTTTCTATTGATGTTACACTTTAATATATTTATTTATATTTTATATTTATGTAATATGATAATGATTATTTAAATTATGTTTTTTAAATGATATTCCTCAATTTATTTAAAGAAATATATTTTGTATGATATCAAAATATTTGCTTCATTCATGCAAAACCATTGCTGGCCAAAATTGAAAACTTTTCGGATATGGAATTGCGAACTATTCTCATGCTTCATTGTACAAGCTCCGCTATTGGAGGTATAATTTAGATTATTTGCATTTTGTATATGGATTTGACACTGTAGCAAACTAATAAATCGATATGTTGCATAATTTATGCGATAATCCATTTCCCTTTTATACTTGGTTTGTAAATGTATTTCATTATTCACTCTTTAAATAAAAATGTAAAATCAACAAATGGTCTCTTATGTTCAAATAATTTGATTGAAATTTTAAAATATATCCTTTAAAATACCAAATATACATGTAGCATTGAAATTAGAGAAAGTGGGTGTAACACCCCAAACCCGGCCTAGACGTTAAGCCCGAATCTGGTGTGTCACATGGAAGTTTTTTTTTTTTCAAACCATCTTTGAGATTGTTAAAAACTTGTTTGAAAATTACAGCCTCTTTGTTAAAACCCAAAACACTTAAGCAATTGTTATTTACTTGAAAACGTAATTATCTTTAAAAACCTTTTTGGTTGTGAAAATATATTTGAAATAAACAATTTACGAAAATGGGACATTTGGGAATAGAGTTGCAGAAGCATTTTGAAAGAAAATCCGAGGCCTGATTACAACATTTAACCCAAAATAGTAGAGTAATAAAATAAACAAGAAAGAAGTCTGAAGTCCAAATAAACCATTTCTGAAGTATGGTCTCCATCGAGTCATCCAAGGCCCAAGTCCACGCCACTGAGCATTACCTGAAAAGGTTAAGAGAAAGGGGGTGAGTTACAAGAACTCAGTGTGTAATCCCCTTACCATCATCCACTGGGTCGGAACACACATAGCAATATTTTGGGCCTAAGCCCATTTACAATTATAACATAATAACATGTATATAATATGCATATGATATGCAATTCCCAAACCAAACCTAATTTCCATCCGCTACACACCACCCGTACCAACCAGCACACCTGTGGGGATCAAGTCAACCCACCCCGCCAACACACCAATCGCAGGCATAAAGCCATTTAAAATGTTTGTGGCAGAGCCACCGAACTAGATTGTGACAGAGTCACCAAACTAGATTGTGGCAGAGCCACCGAACTGGATTGTGACAGAGTCATCGAACTAGATTGTGGTAGAGCCACCGAACTGGATTGTGACAGAGTCACCGAACTAGATTGTGGCAGAGCCACTAGCACTTCTCTTCAATTTTATCCCAACCCATGCAATCATGTATGCATATACAAAGCATAACAGTATTCATAGAATAATTTCATCATAAGGCCCATAATACAAGTTGGCCCATTAAGTAATCTAGCAATTTGGCCCATTAATCAATCTTAACAATTTGGCCCATTAAGCGATCTAGCAAATTTTGGCCCATTAATCGATCTAGCAAATTTTTTTGGCCCATTAATCGATCTAGCAAATTTTGGCCCATTAAACACATGAGGCCTTTTCTTTTTTTCAAATTTCACATTTGGCCAATTTATCAAAATAATTCAGATGGCCCAAAATATCACTTTTTAACAAAATAACCCATTAAGGGCAAATCTGTAATTCCCACAACCTTAATATCGGTTTCATGCATTTACACAAAAAGTGTTATTATACCGTATTTTCCGATTTTACAAATTTTACGATTTATTCTAATGCTTACGGTATAATATCTAACCTATGAGATAAGTGTGAAATTACACACTCTGGCCCATATCATAGATATCAAACTGCCCATATATCAAATATCACATTTGGCCTATAAAGGGTATTTTCGTAATTCGATCTATAGGGACATTTCGTAATTCAGCCCATTAGGGGCATTTTCGTAATTCGGCCCGTAAGGGCATTTTCATAATTCGGAAATCGTACCCACTAAGGGTAATTCGATAATTTACTCTCTAAGGGAAATTTAGAAATTTTACCCACCAAGGGTAATTCGGTAATTTACTCTCTAAGGGTAATTTAGAAATTTTACCCACCAAGGGTAATTCGGTAATTTACCCTCCAAGGGTAATTCGGTAATTTATCCTTCAAGGGTAATTCGATAATTTACCCTCTAAGGGAAATTCAAAAATTTTACCCACCAAGGGAAATTCGGTAATTTACCTTCCAAAGGTAAATTCGGTAATTTACCCTCCAAGGGTAATTCGGTAATTTACCCTCCAAAGGTAAATTCGGTAATTTACCCTCCAAGGGTAATTCGGTAATTTCACAACCCAGGGGTATTTCGGTAATTTACCCTCCAAGGGTATTTCAGTAATTTTGCAACCCAGAGGTATTTCAGTAATTTACCCTCTAAGGGTATTTCGGTAATTTTGCAACCCAGGGGTATTTCGGTAATTTACCCTCCAAGGGTATTTCAGTAATTTCGCAACCTAGGGTATTTTGGTAATTTACCCTCTAAGGGTATTTCAATAATTTCGTAACCCAGGGTATTTTAGTAATTTACCCTCTAAGGGTATTTCGGTAGTTTTACCCACCAAGGGTAATTCGGTAATTTACTTTCCAAGGGTAAATTCGGTAATTTACCCACCAAGGGTAATGCGGTAATTTACCCTCCAAGGGTAATTCGGTAATTTCATATTCAATGGTGTTTCCGAAGGCCTACTATCGCCTCGAGTGGCACAGAATTCTATTCGGGTCTCTTCGGAATATTGAGTCAAAAATCCATTTTAGGCCCAAACAGGGTAATTTCGCAATTCTGAACTTAACTACTAATTTGGGCATAAAAATTTAAAACTGTCCATCTGCGTCATACTGACTAAATTGATTATAACTCGAGTTAGAAAACTCAAAATTTAGATCCGTAAATTTTCCTTGAAACTAGACTCATATATATTCTTACTGTAATGTTTCCAGAATTTTTGACCTAGCCATTTAGTATAGTTTATTCTTTAAAGTTTCCCTTGTTTCACTGTCCAATGATTCTGACCTCTCTTATCTTAATTTCAAATATCTCACTGTACGGTTTTCATATATTGTTCCAACTTGTTTCTCTTGAAAATAGGCTCACTAAGGAATCCATACGTATAAATTATAACCCATAATTCATTTTGTACAATTTTATAAGATTTTTCCAAAACAGATCAGTGAACCCCAAAGTTAATCAGAACCAGTCTCACTAAAATCAAGATATCTCAGAATATAAAATTCCTTTTCCTTCTCCGTTTCTTCCATATTAAAATGGACACAGTAAAATTTAATTTGATATCTTATTCAATTTCTAATTCCTTTTCTCCTATTTTTAGTGATTTTTCAAATACACATCACTGCTTCTAACTGAAACTGTTTTATTACGAAATACGATTACCACTACGATCATACGCACACCCGAGTGATTACGGATGGCGGTTTTTAGTTTTCTTTGGTATTTCGACCGATTAACAGCATATTTCATACAATCTTTCAGAGAAGTGTGAGATTACACACCATTTCAGATATGTATATGGAAGGGTATGAGATTACACACCTTATTCAGAATTCGTAACGCGATGCTCTCCGCGACACCAAAAATCTGAGTCACCTATTACGAGGGATAGGTTTTCGATTGAACCTTTGATAAAGTACTTTGAGACCTTGCAACCAGCATAAACTCTCTCATGGCAAGTCCCTAGACTCTCAACCATATTACAAATTAGTCCCCTCATTAGCTAGCTTAAGCTTTGAGGACTCCAAAAATAAAAAATTATCAACTAAAGCCATCAAATCACTTACTTGAAGAGAAAATGAGTTGCTGAAATTTTCAAGCTTTCAAAGCCCTCCCATGGCTGATATTTTCGGTTGGTGAAGGAGAATAAAAGAAAAGATGATAACTTTTGCTTATATCATCTTATTTTATTCATTTTACCTGCCAATACCACTAATTTTGACCAAAATAAAAGTTTTTGTCCTCTATGCCCACTATGGCCAGCCAACTTTCTTAGATAAGGCCAATTTGCACACTTGGGACCTCCATTTTATAATCCATAGCCATTTGGCACCTTTAGCAATTAAAATTAAACTTTAGCACTTTATGCGATTTAGTCCTTTTTCGAAATTAAGCCCTCAATCGCTAAAATTGAGACACCAAAATTTTCATGCATCCTTATAAATATGTTATAACACATAGAATAACATGAAAATAATTTTTTCTATCCTCGGTTTAGTGATTCCGAGCTCACCGTTTTGACTATCCCCTAAATCGGGCTATTACACCCTCCATGCATTTTTTTTCTCACCTACTCTATTACCTTTCAAATCCCATCATTATATTTTGTTTTCACCTACTCCATTATTTCAAATTCCATCATTATTATTTTCCCAGTTCTTTATCATTCTTTTTCTTTTATTTCTTTTTCCTTGTTTTCCTCCTTACCTTATCTTTTTAGTCATCATTTCATTTTTCTTTTATTTCTTTCCTTTAATAATGTCATGGTTGACACTTGGAAGAGCACACAAAAATAAATCCAAAATTTGCAAAAGATGAGATTTGAACCTCTTCCCTTAAGGTACTTCACTTGATGCCATAACCTCCTTGCCATATGCTCATTTATGCTAGCAATTTACTCTTTTATTTCCATAAGCCTTGATGCCACTTACTATCTCTCCTTAATAGGCTTAAATACAAAATTTTACTAAGGCCCAACTTGAACTCGAAACTTCATAGAATCCCATAACTTTCTAAAATCATCTTCTTAATAAGTCCAACTTGAAATGATGTCATTCTCTTGTTCTCAAAAATTTTAAACACTCCTATGCCCAAGGCCCAATGGGCCCAATCCTACAAGGCCCAATTTCGGGATGCTACAGTGGGATTCATTATTACTTCGAATATGTAAAATTATGAACACTTGTGGGTAACATTTACTCTATTGTGTTTTTATGACATTTATTGGCATTTCTGTGTATTTGCGGGACTTGTTTCTTCGTAACGTGGGAACCATATGGAAAACTAATGTGCCTGTATTGAATAAAGATTGTATAGTAGTTGGGAATCATGGAACGGTATTTCAAGTTCAGGGTGGGTACTCATTCTCAAGAATAAAAGAATTGGACTTAAGGAATTTATCTGAAATGCGGATTATATGGAAAGATTGTGCTCAAGTTGTAACCTTTGAGAACCTTACAAAACTAGTTTTGAGAGACTGCAAGAAGTTAAGATATATATTTTCACCTACAATGGCTCGCAGTTTATCACATTTTGTGGATTTTTTCATCAATGGGTGTGAAGAAATAGAACTACTCATTTTAGTCGAGAATCAAGTTTCTTCTTCATCATCATCAAATGCTGGTGTCGAACCTATCAGCTTTCCAAATTTGACAAATATCACTATTACAAATTGTCAAAATTTGAAAAATCTCTTTCCCTTTGGATCTGTTCATGTTCTTCCAAAACTTGAATGTCTCGAAGTTAAAAGGAATTCTAAATTGGAACAAGTATTCGAATTAGAAGATGAACCGAAAGTGGTAGTTGAAGAGGAGATGAAATTTGATAAATTAGAAATGTTATCACTTGAAGAACTACCGAGCTTCATTCACTTTGGTCCCAAAGGATATCATTTTGTATTGCCAGCATGGGAATATTTGGAAGTAAGAAATTGTCCTATGTTGACTACTAGTTTCTCCATTGATTCACAGAAATTTGTGCATTGCGAAACAAAGGTATAGAGTCTGCAACACTTTAATTTATAGGAATATTATATATTAATTATTTTTTAATCGAATCAAACTAAACTATTTTCACATTAGCTCTTTGGTTTTTTGCATATAACTATTGGCATAGGTTGATGTCATTTTTGTTGGGTTTAGAAAATAGAGTGAGCTGATTCTATAGTTGGTGAACTAAGTTATAGTTGGTGAAGTATACAACAGGTTTGAGATAAGAGGCACTGGAGCCTATGCTCCTAACACTCACTAATGCATAAGTCAACATTTTAGAATAGAGGAAACAAGATTGAAAATGATTATAAAGTCTAAATACATATAAGAGAGGTCATACTTGTGTAGAGTTAGTGCTTGGCATTTATAGTTGCCTAGGTGTAAATACTACTCAATGATGGCGAAGCTGACATCATTGTCCAATTAATATAGCTGTTATAGAGTGTACTCCTTTTGTAGTTTTACAATTAATTGAAATGCAATTAAACTTTAAGCTTTGTAATACAATATTTATTAGGCTAAATCAAGAAACATGTATTTTATAAGGCCAACATGTTTTTAAATTAAGAATTATATTAATATGTTTACTCCAATTAATTTTCAACATCTGCTTTTACATATTGAAGATTTTGTTAAAATAAATTAGTAAAAAGGTTAGAATTTTAAGTAAACAATTGGTAGCATATTAATAAATTTAATACTTTAAAGATAATAAATTTAATAAACTTTAAGTAAATAATTTGTAAATTATTAGAAAATATTACTTTATAAAGTTTATATATGTTTCTTATTTTTCATTGGTGACATGAGATTAAAATTTTAGTTATAATTTTTCTTCAATTATTTTTTAAGACACCCCAATTGGTCAAGGAAGATGCGATTGAAGAGGCTGTCACTGTTTCAAGTGCAATTTTCAATGAGGATATATGTTGGCATCGTCAAGGGTTCAGTCCAAGTCAACTACCACACATTACATGAAAGAATGGGTGATTTTAGAGCAGCTTTCAAAGCCATGTTACATAAATCAATAGGTGGAGGTTTATGTTGTTCGGATTTTTTTGGTTAAGTTTCTGATATAATTTGTGTCTAACACGAGTTTTTTTAATTATTTAAGTTTTTTTATATATTTAGAGGATCATATATATCCATATCCAAATGGACATGAATGCAAAATGAAAAATGAAGATTAAAAGTATCATAAGTTCAATATATCAACTAAATGCAGGTAAAAACATGGTTGTCGATTCCAAATTTTAGTTCTTTTTTCTTTTCTAAATTTGCCAATGTAATAATCAAATTCAGTGTGGTTCACTTGTGTTTATGTTTATTATTTTTGTTAAAAATAGGTGCGCTGATAATTGTGCATTGACGATTGTGCTTCTAACTATATGAAATCTTACTTTAATGAAGTTGTGAAGCAAAATGTTATATCGTCTCTTACTTTAAACTAATAACTTAGCTAGTTATAGTTATGTTGCAGCTTTTACTGTATGCTTTTACGTGAGAGTGAAAATTCCATTGCATCATGTATTTTTTTTTGTGTTAAACCATAACCAAAATCGGATAGATTTTATTTTGATAAGTTTCCAAAGGTGATTTTGTTGAACTATTGAAGGTTTGATTTTTAGTTTGAACTTAATAATAAATTATTTTGTTCCTCAACGTTTTCAGTATTGTTTTGAGGGTTAAAAAATTAGTTATACTGCAAGGGAAAAAAATGTCATATAATAACTTATTTGAACTAAATTTAGCTTTTTTTTAAAAAAAAAAATTGAACTCAGTTTAAAGTTACAAGCAAATTGACTTACAATGTTGAATGCTCTTTTCTTGCATAAAGTGTGTGGCAATTAAACTTACAAAGTGCAGTCCAACAATATGTTTAGATAGTCAACTCATTCATATGAATTTTATTAAGCAAAGTTCAAAGAGATCAACCAATAGATTATACACATAACAGTGGTCGAGATGACAATGTATCCCTATGACAACTAATCACCTGACATGTTCCCATGATCTTACCTTTCATATCATAAAATACCCCTATAATTTAATTAGAATGACTAGAAAGCCCTAAACTCCATATGTTCAAGGCTCACTACAATACCAGGGCATCAGTGCTTTTCTAAAAGCATCACACAGGAGATTTGAAAGCCCTAAACTCAATATGCTCAAGGCTTAGTTCAAGAATATATTTCAGTTTCAGTTGACGAAAATAGGGGTACAACTATTAAGGATTTGAAAAAACCCTTCAGTTGAAACACCTCTTCAACTCCACAATTGTTGAGTTTTGAATCTTCCAAATTTAAGAAGCGGTCTCTCTGTGTTTTAGACAGTCCACCATTATTCTTTTCATCATGAAGACTCAACTTCTATGAAAACAAAATTCCAGTTAATTATATCAGTAAGCAATTAGAAATTTATTGAAGTCTGCAATTATCATCCCAAATCTCACATTGCAACACCCTTTTATCCTCTATTTCTGTCATTTTCTTGAAAGGAAAAGGAAACAAGAAAATAATATGAAGTTGAAAATAAGCAGCAATTGATTGCAAAGGTTCTAACTTTTCTATTTAATGGTAGAAAAAACAACATCATAAATCCTCATATCAGGAAAAGATATTAGGGCGTTTACCTGTGTTCAAGCTTGCATCAAGTTATGTACATCAACAGTGGAACACATGGTCATGTTGGGGTAGTTTTCTATGACTGTAGTGATATTGAACTGTGGGAACATAAAGTGATAACCCAAAGGGCCAGAGCAGACAAGGCTTGGTAATTGTAGGAGTTCCAGTCTCTTCAACTTTAGAAGCACCATATCCTCTTCAGTTACAATGTTTGTTTCATATCCATGTCTGAATACATGCTCTAATTCAGACGATTCTTCCACTTTGAACTCTTTGAGTACTGGAAGACAGACAGAAGCACTTAAAGGAAAGACACATTTCAATTTGTTGCGGTTAATGATCCATATTTTTGTAAAGTTATTTGTCGTCGAAGACCATTTGAAGATAATAAATAAGTTTGATCAAAAAGCTTCATTACTTCGACTTCATTTGCAACTTCTTTCACCAAGGTTGTCTTGCCTACACCAGCCATGCCGTACAGTCCAATCATGCTCACATCATCATCTTTCAGCGGCTCAATAATCTGATTAAAAGCTTTCTCCAAAGATTTTGATGGCATAAAATCCTTTGATGGTAAGAACTGTTGGAACTTAATGAGCAAACAGCAACAAGTAGCTAAAGCTTGAGCAACAAGGCTCGAGGCTTGCAGTAGAAGAAAGAAAAAAACGAGCAGAAATTTGCTAGAGAGAAAACAAGAAAGATGGAGTATGAACTTGAATGAATCAAGAGTTTTTCATTACACAAAATAGCATTTGCTTGCAGCCAATACATATACCAGCTAATGACAAAACAAATCATAGCTAGTCATCACCTAATCTTCACCTAATCCCACTAACAACATCGAAACTTGTAATACATTGCTTGTACACTATACTAAAACTGATTAATTAGCTCTATCACCATCATTACATCATAAAATATCAACCTAACATAATCCAAAATGGACTAAACTAAGTTACATTGACTGATAGTTACAAAATAAACAAAATGAATGCTTAGATCACATGAAATAATTGCTACTACATGGCCACCTTGTTGCTTCACGTGCTGTCTTCTTGCTGCTGCATGGGTGCATGGAAGACCAAATTCTAACACTCCTCTTTGGTCTTCATGCTGCTAACTCCTAGCTTTTTTCTCATCTTCATGAACATCGTTGCATTGAAGGCCTTGGTGAAACTATCAGTAATTTGATTTTCAGAATTACAATGAATCAGCTCAACCTCTCGAGCTTGTTCCATCTCCCTTATCACATGAAGTTTGATGCTGAAGTGTTTAGTTCTACCATGGAAGACAGGGTTCTTTGCAATTGCAACAGCCGACTTGTTGTCACATAGGATCTCTGTTGCTCCCTGTTGTTGTAGGTTCAAATCAGCTAGAATTTTTCTTAGCCATATGGTTTGATTTACAGCAGAAGCAGTAGCAACATACTTGGATTCTGCTGTTGATTGAGCCACCAGGTTTTGCTTCTTTGAGCACCAGCAAAACATTGCTAAGCCAAGTGTAAATGCATAGCCACAAGTGCTTTTCATATCATCCTTCGATCCAGTCCAGTCACTGTCTGTGTACCCTACTAGCTTCATATTTTCAGCTTTGCTGAACTTTAAACCATAGCTCAGGGTGCCCTTGATGTACCTAAGCACTCTTTTTCCTGCTTGAAGATGCTGCTTATTACAACAATGCATAAACCTTGACAACATGCTCATAGCAAACATAATATCTGGCTTGCTTGCTGTTAAATAGAGTAGACATCCCACGAAGCTTCTATAGACAGACTCATCTACTCGATCATAGTCACCTTGGCTTGATAGTTTCATTCCAACAGCCATAGGTGTACTTGTTGATTTGCTGTTCTCCATGGAGAATTTGTTTAAGATCTTCTTAACAAAAGTTTGTTGGCTCAAGAAGATTTCTCCTTCTGTTTGATTCACTTCCATTCCAAGGAAATAGGTCATGTGGCCTAAGTCTGAAATCTCGAACACCTCTTTCATTTTGCCTTTGAAGTCACTCAAGACATTTGTCTCTCCTCCTGTCACCAAGAGATAATCTACATAAAGGGACACTATGAGCTGTGTTTCACCTTCATTCTTCATTACATACAATGTTGGTTCATTGACACTCCTTTCAAACCCTAAA
The DNA here is from genome assembly GCA_005393395.2 of Gossypium australe. Taxonomy (NCBI): domain Eukaryota; kingdom Viridiplantae; phylum Streptophyta; class Magnoliopsida; order Malvales; family Malvaceae; genus Gossypium; species Gossypium australe. The sequence goes on from CM016618.1 coordinate 3,536,105, forward strand.
CTGATCAGATAGTTATCAATTCGAGCATTCCAAGCTCTAGGAGCTTGTTTTAGGCTATATAGAGCCTTTTTGAGCCTGTACACCATGTGTTCTTTGCCTTGTACAACAAAGCCTTGTGGTTGATCAATGTAAATCTCCTCTTCAAGGAGACCATTAAGGAAGGCAGATTTCACGTCTAGTTGGTGTATGCTCCATTGCTTTTGTGCTACCAAAGCAACTAGCAAACTTATGGTGTCAAGCCTGGCTACTGGTGCAAAGGTTTCCATGTAGTCCAGGCAATATTTTTGGCTGAATCCCTTGACTACAAGCCTAGCTTGTAGCTCGTTTAAGCTACCATCAGCATTTTGCTTGGCTCGATAGACCCATTTGACACCTATCACCTTCCTGTTTGTAGGCCTTTCAACTAGCTTCCATGTTTGATTGTTCTTGATCATTTGAATTTCATCAACCATGGCTTACTGCCAGCCTTGGTGTGCTTGAGCCTCTTCAAAGCAGCTTGGCTCAACAATGGCCACTTGTGACCTTTCATAAACTTCTGCTAGAGACCTTGTTCCCCTAACTGGTACATCATCAAAGTCCAATTCTAGGCCATCTTGATCAGGCTCAATTTGACCTGTTGTGAGTTCTTCAGAAGTGGCCACTGGCATATTCTTTTCCCAATTCCAGCATGCCTTTTCATCAAAGATCACATCTCTGCTCACTAGGACCTTATTTGTTGAGAGAACCAGAACTCTATAACCCTTTTTGATCGAGCTATAACCCACTAGTATGCCTGCTTGAGATCTTTCATCTAGTTTGCTTCTTCTAACAGCTAGAACCTGTGCATAGCATAGACAACCAAAGGTTCTAAGGTGAGCCAGTGATGGCTTGAACCCGAACCATGCTTCAAATGGAGTTTTGTGAGCCAGGGCTTTAGTTGGGAGCCTATTTTGTAGATAGACTGCAATGTTTATAGCTTCTGCCCACAAGGGTTTTGGCATGTTCTTCTCAAACATAAGGCATATGGCCATATCTAGCAAGCTCCTGTTCTTCCTTTCGCTGACCCCATTTTGCTGAGGTGTATACATATTGGTCAACTGATGTTGATGCCAGCATCAGTGCAAATGGCTTGGAACTGAGCAGAGGTGTACTCAGCTCCATTATCTGATCTAATGATCTTAAGCTTGCAACCTATTTTTGTTTCAGCCTGTGCTTTAAACTTCAAAAACACATGAGCCACTTCTGATTTTTGCTTTAAGAAATAAATCCAGCAATATCTTGAATAGTCATCAATGAACAAGATGAAATACATGTTTCTACTGAGTGATTCAGTCTTTATAGGACCACACACATCAGTGTGTACTAATTGAAGCTTCTCAGATGCTCTCCAAGCTTGATTCGATGGAAATGGATGCCTGGCTTGTTTTCCCAACTAACATACTTCACAAACATCAACCTGTTTCACTGAGTTAGTGAAGATTTCAACCAAGCTTTCAGTAACCATCTTGGCCATTGATCAAAAATTTGCATGTCCAAGCCTTTGATGCTATAACTTGGAGTCTTTAGTTGAAACTGCATATGCTGAATCTATGCTGTTTGTCCAATCAACAACAAAGCTCTTATCAGCCATTGTGATTGACATAAGCTTGGATCCATGTGGATCACTAATTTTGCACTCTTTGCCCTCAAACACAACAATATAGCCCTTGTCTAGCAACTGAGCTATGCTTAGTAGGTTTCTATCAATCCCAGGCACCAACAACACATTTGAAACCAACTTGTTGCCTGTAGGTGTGTGTATTAATACATCACCTTTGCCTTCGGCCATAATGTAGTGACCATTACCCACTTTAACCTTGGCCTTGAAGCTTCTGTCTATTGACTTGAAAATGGTAGCATCTGGTGTCATATGGTTTGTGCATTCACTGTCCAGGAGCCACCCTTTGGTAACATTCTCTTTTGCAGCTGAGCATGAGGCTGTAAAGACCTGTTCTTCATGATCACTACCCTCTTCAGCTACTCGAGCCTCAGCCTTTGGTTGTTGATGTTGTGCCTGCCTTGGTTTGCCCTTGCTTTTGCAAACCTTCTCAACATGGCCCTTCTTTTTGTAATGTTGGCATATTGCATCTGGCCTAAACCAACATTTATCTTCAGGATGACCTGGTCTTTTGTAAAATTTGCAAAGTTGTCCACCACCCCTTGCAACATCAGGCTTAGGCCTGTTCTTCCAGATCTTTTTGCCTTTATAGGCAGTTTTGCTTGAGGATGGCTTTGATTTGGCTTGGAAGGCACCTTTTAGGTGTTCTTCTTTTCTACTGGCTCTCCTTTGTTCCTAAGCATACAAAGCATTAATAAGCTCAGTCAAGGAGATGGTAGCCAGGTCTCTCGAATCCTCTAGGGATGAGATTTTTGCTTCATATCTCTCAGGCAGTGTTGAGAGCACCTTCTCCACGATTCTTGCCTCACTAAACTCTTCTCCTAGCAACCTTATGCTGTTAACTACAACCATAATTATGTCTGAATACTGCTTCACTGTTTCTTCTTCCTTCATTTTGAGATTCTCAAAGTCCCTTCTCAAGTTCAAGAGCTGCTGTTGCCTAGTTCTTTCAGTGCCTTGGAACTCCTCCTTAAGTTTATCCCAGGCCTGCTTTGGTGTTTCACAGGCCATGATCCTAGTAAAAATGACATCAGATACACAGTTCTAAATGCATGACATGGCCTTGTGCCTTTTGGTCCTCTCTTTAGTATGCTGTATCATCTGAGCCACTGTTGGATTGGCTCGAAGAGGGGCTGGCTCAGCATCGGTGTTGATAACCTCCCATAGGTCGAATGCTTGCAGGTAAGTCTTCATCTTCACAGCCCATATGTGGAACCCTTCACCACTGAAAACTGGTGGTGCTGCTGGAGAAAAGTTTGCAGCCATTCGAGTTGAGCTTTAGACAACACCAGGTCCTCTAAGACAAAGGCTCTAGATACCAATTGTTGGAACTTAATGAGCAAACAGCAACAAGTAGCTGAAGCTTGAGCAACAAGGCTCGAGGCTTGCAGTAGAAGAAAGAAAAAAATGAGAAGGAATTTGCTAGAGAGAAAACAAGAAAGATGGAGTATGAACTTGAATGAAATCAAGTGTTTTTCATTACACAAAATAACATTGGCTTACAGCCAATACATATACCAGCTAATGAGGCTAGTCATCACCTAATCTTCACCTAATACCACTAATAACATGGAAACTTGTAATACATTGCTTGTACACTATACTAAAGCTGATTAATCAGCTCTATCACCATCATTACATCATAAAATATCAACTTAACATAATCCAAAATGGACTAAACTAAGTTGCATTGATTGATAGTTACAAAATAAACAGAATGAATGCTTAGATCACATGAAGTAATGGCTACTGCATGGCCACCTTGCTGCTTCACATGCTGTCTTCTTGCTGCTGCATGGGCTGCATGGAAGACCAAATTCTAACAAGAACTCTATGATCGAAAGCCTAGGACAATGAGCTGCTTCTTTGCTACTTTCTTACTTAACCAATAGTGCCAACAAAAATTCGGACACCAATTAAAACGCCTTTTATTTTCATCAATTTCAGTCTCCAGAATTTTCTCATCTTCGAGAACTTTGTTTGCTTCAGTAAGCCAATTCTCCACATTTTCCTCAATTTCTTCACTTTATTTGACAGCTTCATTATTATCATTTTCCAAACACCCGTGTGTAACTATAAGCTTTTCAGTCTCTTGCCTACGATCCTCAACATTATCAGCAAAACGAAACACGTAATTGAGATGACGATTTGCCGGTAACACCAGGTATTCAGTCATCTTAGAAGCAACAGAGAGACCAATATTCGTCATTCCTGAGAATCCGAAATTCAAAAGAGGCCTTTAGTTAGTTCATGGAAATGGAATATCATTGAAAAATCAACCAAAATTGAAGAAGAAATTATGGGAACTTTCTGTTGACTACCTGAACTCAAAGCAATGCCTGTCTGAAACTATATATATATACCAATTGCCAAAGATATAAAAACAATGCCGTTTCTTTTTGCATTTTTCTTAGCCAAAAAGAAAAGAAGAAAATGCACAAATTCACTTAATAAAGTTAAACTTAAAAGTTCACAAATATGTACAAATGCATTTTTGCATTTGAAAAATATGATGTTTCAAATATGAAGAAATTTTGAAAAAAAAAAAATTGAAGATAGCCATATCCGACATTCACCTCAAATCTGAGTAACATAATTTATGCATAACATGCCACTAAAATAGTTCCTAGTAAGTATTAGTTAAACTAATTATTTGAGCCAGCAATAATCATCAGCAAATCCTGTAAGATAACTTGATAAATAACAAATAAAAACTCACACACATATATATAAGGGAACATCAAGAACTTCTTCTTTTACTTACCTCCTTTGGTGTTTCCATTGCTTTTGCTGCTAATCTGATAGATTGAAGCCTCTAAAGAATCCTCTCTGCGACTTTCCAGATCAAGAGGGCAAAGATGTAGTATTTAGGTTTTCTGCTTTGCTTGCTCCTTGGAGTTGAATGAAAAGAAAAATGATGAATATCTAAAAATATATATATTCTGCTAGTTGTTGAAACACGTACCAAAGAAGGTAAGAGGAAACTTGGCAATTCTATATCGGTTCATGTTTCTGTACTTTGTCTTGTCATAATTGTGTTTATTTTTTATGGTTTGAGATTCATGTATTTATGTTATTTTCTTATATCAATAATACTTTACATATTTTTTTTCATGAAATCGTATTTTAGATTATGTTCTTTTAATCACCTTGCATTCAATTACCGGAACAAAGTCAAAACTAATCACTCTATACATTGGAAATGCCTTAAGTTTTCACAAGGAAGAGTTGATAAACTCTATACAAAGTCTGCCGTAGCTACAAAAATAAAGGGATTAGTGCAAAACATTCTTTCATTCCATTGTTTCAGTTAATGAAAGATACCTTTGCAACAAACTTCCCAAAAATGTACTTTTTTTTTTTTACATTATGAAGACTGGGGTTTTTTTTTTCCTGAAAAACGAAGTCTGATTTTAAATTTCAGGACAATTACAAACTTGTAAACAGACTACCTGACGTTCGAAATGCAACCCGACGGATGCACCAATGCAAACAGGTGACGACAATAAGGTTGGTTAAACGAACTGGTACATTGATTTTCTTCAGCAGCAATGGCCTTTCCAGGCAACGGAATCAACAAGCAACCTATCCAACAAGCTTTGGCCTGGAAGCATAAATAAATGATAGCCCAATTCATTACTGCATCAGATTTCCGGTTCGGAAACTAAACTAAGTACCTGAAGATTTCTCGTTGGCATCAGAAATGTCAGAGTTTCGTTCCTGATCTCTCTTTCCCTTCCAGAGTATAATTTGTTCATCCTTGAACAAAATAGGTACACAAGGAACCAAGTATTGGATTGAAGAACATCAACATTTACAGGAAATAAGAAATAAACCATGAAAATTAGTATTGGATTGAAGAACATCAACATTTCTACTGAAAATTCTTGTAAACAGCAGAAACAAAGAGAAAATAGGAGCAATACCCTTAGCTTTACGCCGATCCTTTTGCAGGTCACTCGTACCAACATGGGTGCAGTCTAGTCTAATCACCTCCTCAGTCTCGAATGCCTCCCGGACCCTGGCCACTACGTTTACGTACACTCCATTCCTCACTGAACATAAGATTTCACCATCAGTATTACTCGAACAATCCATTTATTGTTATCAATGATTTTGCAAACAAGTATCTGAGGGACACTCTTTAAAGTTACAATATATAGTAGTATCTCATTAACACTATAAACAGTATGACTTACTGTGTTTCATAAGAGCAGGAGAGTGGAGTCCTCTATTTCTCATTTCCTTGGTTTCTTCGAACTTCAGGCCATCAGCAACGTTTTTCACAAGCTTCGGATATATAGGAGCATAAGGCTTCCATAGCATAAGAGGTATAACTGGTCGGTTTTGGGGATCATAGTTTCGATCCCTATACAAAATGAGGATATTTATGTGGCGGTAGATGATTTCCTGCCGGATTTTTCCTGTAGAAATACTACAATCGAGATCAGCTAATAATAATTCGAGATTCCGAAAGAAACAATAGAGATTGTTTTTTGTTCAAACCTCAAGGTGAAAGCAAACATTGTCCATATCAGGAGTTGGTACTCCCAAACACTTGATCCTTACAGCTTCAGCTCTCTTCCAATGATTATGAATGTCATCCAACATGGTTGTGTGTGAGCCCATTCTTCCCTAACACAAAACAGACAAACCTTCTCAACATTCCATTTCTACCCTTCATTCCAATCTATTACGCTCCTCGGACCCAAAGTAAGTGTTGAATCCTCTATCGAAAAGGCCGATCGACGTAAAGCTCCAACAAGAAATAAGAGAAAGCCTAATGCAGGTAAATTTAGAAGAAACACTTGCCAACGAGACCCCAGTCAAGCCTTCTCTAAATCTCATCATCCATTCCAATCTATGTTACTGGGACTCAAAATAATCCGGCTATCTATCTGGCAATGAAAAGTTGGATCAACAAAAAGTTCCATCAACAAATAAGAACAGCCTTATTATTTAAGAAGAGATGAAAAACAGAATTACCCAGATTGATTTGCCGAGCACAATCACTATGCCGATACTTTTCAACCAATTCCTCGATTTCCACCTCTGTAAGCAGGTCACCAAGAACCCGCATCCTCTCCTCTCCTCTCCGACCAAACAACTATCCACTTCATCTCGGACCGGCGCTGAAGTCCCGGTCCATTCCCTATCAAGCAAGAGGAGGAGTGTTTTGGGTTCGAGAGTGGACGTGAAAAGAGCTTTTGCATTGTTGTGGAAGAAGGAAAAGTGGTGGGTAATGCTAGTCCTGGAAAAGGAAAACAGAACTTGAAAGAGGAAGAGGGTGAGTTTTAGAAGTAACAAATCAAAGAGGGAAATTAAAAATAGTTCAGTATTTGTCGTACATTAGTTTAAAATTAAATAAAAATATTTTAAAAAAATTATAAATATATAAAAGTACTATTAAATTTATAATAAATAATAAATAAAGTTCAAAAAAATTCAAAATTAATAAAAATCATTGAAGTCCAGAATGAATCGGGACAAAGTCTAGGTTCACATTGAACGCTGGAAGATATGATGTCTAAATTTAATGTTAACTCCAATTCCAATCTAATGCATAAGCAAAAGGGTGATATAAAATTAACAATTTTAGTTTGCTTTAACTTCCATGTTGACAGGTTTAATTATCTTCTATATTCCTCCCGTCTCTAAAAGGGTGCAATACCTTCATGAAGTGCTCCCCTTCTAAAACCTAATTTTGCTTCTTTGTGTCTTGATAATACCTGCACTGTTACACATGTCAATCAACAACTTTACCATTAAATGAAGCTTCAATTTAGACCATTTTGATCTAACCCATGTACTTGGCTGTGAAAACAACGCAAATGCTACAGCCATTAAGACAAACATATGAAGCAGAGTCGACGCAGGTATGCAACAATGGTGACTAATATGGTGCCCCACATCTATGCCGCTAACGGCCCCGTTAATGTTGTAATGATCAAAGACGAAAAAAAAACTCATTAAATTATCATGGTGTCATATAACAAAGAAAACGATATTATAATAAACGATATTAAGCTCTTTTACTTTTTAAAGTTACAAAGTACATAATTTCCTCAACTTCTCTAAAAAAATTAATTAACTTTTCATATGCCTTTAAAGTTTACAAATATGGATTAAAGAGAGAATGGATTTACAAATATACCTTTAAAGTTTTCATAAGGAAGGATTAATAAAGTTAATTTACTTTATTTTCTGGTTCCAGGTTTTGAAGAGAGAAGATTCACTTGTTTGCACATGCATCTTCATTTTAAGTTGAAAAGTAGCAATCAAACTCTAGATATTTCGATAAAATCACTATTGAAATTTGACAGGTTCTATCTATGGTCTGCTTAACTAACATACAAACATAAGGCACTCTTGTTCTCATACTTTTTTGCACACAAAATATACAATAAAAGTTGCAATGGAGAGAAGCATAACTTTAAGTAGCTAAATTATTATTGGAAGCAAGGGATATATCCCTTTTCTTGACAACTCCATTCAAAGCAAGTTTTTTGACTGTCATATTTGTCCTCCAGTTTTGTAGTTTTCTTATTAGTTTTTTTGGCACCTTCTATGTCAACGTTTTGAAGAATTTAACCTGTAACCAACCTTTGGTAACATTTTGTACAAGTTTAGAATTTTCATATTATGCCCTCTCTTTTTTTTGTTATTACTATTGATACCAAGGACTTACAAGAGGATAAAGGACTTTAGGGAGTATACCTTTGTTTTAGAATAATTTCAATCTCAATTTTTTTATTATTACAATGTTGGGAACGGAAACGAGATAATAAGGTTTTAACTCGTGTTATTTAAGTGTCAGACATGCTTTAATCATAGCTCTAAACAAGTCTTGACAACTTTCATTTAAATTAAAATATGTCATAAGTCCTTATACTCTTTAAATTTGAAATTTATTTCATGTACTTTTACTTTTAGGACTTTAGTCCGACTTTTCAAATTTCAAAATTTAGATTAACGATTAACATTGTTAAATTTATTTTGTTAATTTCAGGTTCGTTATAATGTTATTTCTTTAATTACATGGTTACAAAATGAGACTTTATTTATTTAAAAATATCATATTAATAAATTTAACAATATTAACACCTCTAATTTTATTTAATAGTATTTTAATATTAAAATTGTTAGAATTAAGTGACTCGAATCCTTATTTAAATAAAATACAATGGTAAAATAAAATAAAAGAAGAATCCCTATAGAACTACACTTCTTTTATTTTATTTTAGATAAGGTTTTTTTTAAACCTTATTAAACTCCATCTATTTGATATTGATTAGAATAAGGAGTTTCAATCTTACTACACTCCTTTAGAATATGGCTTTATAAGCCTATATATAGACATAACCTATTCCTCTTGTAATTGATTCGAATTCGACATAGTGAATTTTCTTCTCCTCTGCCCGTGGTTTTTTTCTCAAAAGGGTTTCCACGTAAAATATGTGTGTTCTTTAAATTTTTATTTCTCTTTTTTTTTGTGATATATTGTCATTACCGACTTTACTTTTTCACAAATTGGTATCTGAGCATCTAGGTTTTTCATCTCAATCACGGTAATGGCATCTTTGAAGTATGAAATTTCGCTGTTGGATCGCAACACCAGATTTGCGTTGTGGCAGATAAAGATGCAGACAGTTCTTACACAGATGGATTTAGAGGAAGCCCTGCTAGGGGTAGATAAAATGCCTTCGACATTGACGGAGGAAGAGAAGAAGCACAAGGATCGAAAGGCGTTAACACAATTACATCTACATTTGTCTAACGAAATTTTGCAAGATCTGATGAAGGAGAAGACCGTCGCGGCATTATGGAAGAGGTTAGAACAAATATGTATGTCGAAAACTCTAACAAGCAAGCTGCATATGAAGCAACGACTTTATGCTCATCGTTTGGAGGAAGGTGCGTCTCTGCACGAACACTTAATAGTGTTTAAAGAAATTCTCTCAAATTTGGAGGCCATGGAGGTTCAGTATGATAAGGAAGATCTAGGGTTGATTCTGCTTTGTTCGTTGCCCCTGTCTTATTCAACCTTTAGAGGCACGATTTTATATAGCCGCGAGTCTCTCACAGTTGATGAGGTTTATGATTCTTTGACCTCGTATGATAAGATGAAGCATCTTGTGGTTAAACCCGACTCTCAGGGAGAGGGTCTCATTGTTCGTGAGAGACAAGATCGGAATATTGATGATGATCGTGGAAGGACACAGGAACGAAATCCTCGCTGTAAATCTAAGGGTAGATTCAAACAGAGGTAAAACTTGTAACTTCTGCAAGAAGAAAGGGCACATTAAATCTGAGTGCTATAAGCTATAGAACAAGATTAAAAGGGAGGCTGAGAATCAAAAGGGAAAACAACCAGAAAATTCTGATGAAACTGATGTTGTAGAAGACTACAGTGATGGTGAACTTCTAGTCGCTTCTGTCAATAATTCTAAAGTTAGCGAGGAGTGGATACTTGATTCGGGTTGCACCTTCCACATGTGTCCCAATCGGGATTGGTTTACAACTTACGAAACAGTGTCAGAAGGTGTTGTTTTGATGGGAAATAATGCTTCGTGTAAAATCGCAGGTGTTGGAGCAATTAAAGTTAAGATGTTTGATGGAGTTGTCAGAACACTTAGTGACGTACGACATGTTCCAGAATTGAAGAGAAATTTAATTTCGTTGAGTATTCTTGATTCAAAAGGGTACAAATACACAGCTGAAAGTGGGATTTTGAAGATTTCCAAAGGTTCCCTCATTGTGATGAAAGGGCGGAGAAAGACTGCCAAGTTATACGTTTTACAGGGTTCTACTATTATTGGTGATGCAACTGTCGCTTCCTCTACCTTTACAGATGATGATATTACTAAACTTTGGCATATGCGCCTAGGGCATATGAGTGAGAATGGCATGTCAGAATTGAGTAAAAGATGACTTCTTGATGGGCAAGGAATTTGCAAATTGAAGTTCTGTGAGCATTGCATTTTTGGGAAGTAAAAGAGAGTTCGATTCACCAGAGGAATCCATAATACGAAGGGAATGTTAGAGAATATTCATTCGATCTGTGGGGGCCATCAAGAGTGCCTTCGAGAGGTGGAGCTAATTATATGCTAACTTTTATTGATGATTTTTCCAGAAAAGTTTGGGCATTCTTCTTGAAGCAAAAAAGTGATGTGTTTTTCTCATTTAAGTCTTGAAAAACTATGATTGAAAAACAGACGGGAAAATAAATAAAATACCTCCGTACAGACAATGGCTTAGAGTTTTGTTCTGATGAGTTTAATAAATTGTGCAAGTCAGAAGGGATCGTGAGACACTTGACAGTTCATCATACTCCATATCAAAACGGCATTGCAAAACGAATGAACAGAACAATCATGGAGAAGGTTCAATGTATGTTGTCAAATGCCAACTTACCAAAGTCGTTTTGGGCCGAAGTAGCCTCCACTGCATGTTTTTTGATCAACCGATCACCATCCATTGCCATTGAGAAAAAGACTCCACAAGAGGTATGGTCTGGTAATCCTGCTAATTATTCTGATTTAAAGATCTTTGGGTGTCCTGTGTATGCTCATGTTGATAATGAAAAATTGGAACCGAGATCCATTAAATGTGTTTTTCTTGGTTATAAAGCTGGTGTAAAAGGGTATAAGTTATGGTGTCTTGAAAATAGAAAAGTTGTGATTAGAAGAGATGTTATTTTTGATGAAACTATTACGTTACCTAACTTATCTCTTAAAGAGTCTTCCAATAAAGAAAATCAAAAGCAGGTGGAGCATCAGATTAATACAGAGTCAGCTCCTCAAGCCAGTACAAAAATTGAGAATAGAGTTGCTTCTTCACCACAATACTCTATCGCCAAAAACAGAACTAGAAGAGAAATTAAACCTCCAAAGAAGTATGTCGAGGCTGATCTAGTTGCTTATGCTTTAAATGTGGCTGAAGATATAGATGCAAACCAAGACCCGTCTAATTATTTTGAGGCGGTTAGCTATGAAGACTCAGAAAAGTGGATGTTTGCTATGCAAGAGGAGATGGAATTACTCCACAAAAATAGAACATGGGATCTTGTGAAACTTCCTAAAGGTAAAAAGGTTATTCACTGTAAATGGGTGTTTAAAAAGAAAGAAGGGACTCCAGGAGTTGAAGAACCCAGATATAAAGTAAGGCTTGTTGCAAAGGGTTACAGTCAAATTCCAGGAGTGGACTTCACATATGTGTTCTCCCCAGTTGTGAAGCATATTTTGATTCGAGCTTTGCTTGGTATTGTGGCCATGCATGATTTTGAGCTTGAGCAGTTAGATGTAAAAACTGCATTTTTGCATGGAGAACTTGAGGAAGATATTTACATGCAACAACCAGAGGGCTTTACAGTCTCAAAAAAAGAGGACTATATTTGCTTGCTGAAAAGGTCTCTTTACGGTTTGAAACAGTCACCAAGACAGTGGTACAAGAGGTTTGATTCATTTATGACTTCTCATAATTTTAAAAGAAGTAGTTTTGATAGCTATGTTTACTTTAAGAAAAACAGTGATGGTTCTTTTGTGTATCTACTTCTTTATGTTGATGACATGTTGATAGCAGCAAAAGATAAATGAGAGATAAGAAAGGTTAAAGCCCAACTAAGTGAAGAATTTGAGATGAAAGATTTGGGACCAGCAAAAAAGATACTTGGTATGGAGATTCTCAGAGATAGAAAAGTAAGTAAATTGTACCTAAGTCAGAAGGGGTACATTGAGAAAGTTCTTTGCAGGTTTAATATGCAGAGTGCTAAGCCTGTTAGTACTCCTTTAGCAGCCCATTTCAGACTTTCATCGGCTTTGTCTCCACAATTAGATGATGAGATTGAGTACATGTCACATGTTCCATACTCTAGTGCAGTGGGATCTCTCATGTATGCTATGGTTTGTTCACGTCCAGATTTATCATATGCAGTCAGTGCAGTTAGTAGATACATGGCGAATCCTGGTAAAGAACATTGGAAAGTAGTTCGGTGGATTTTAAGATACTTACGAGGTACTACTGATGTTTGCTTACATTTGGAAGAACTAGAGATGGAGTCATTAGGTATGTTGATGCTGATTTTGCTGGATACCTTGATAGAAAAAGATCTCTAACTGGTTATGTCTTTATAATCGGAGGTTGTGCAATCAGTTGGAAAGCTACTTTGCAAACTACAGTCGCTTTGTCTACCACTGAAGCTGAGTACATGGCGATTACTGAGGCTTGTAAAGAAGCTATTTGGTTGAAAGGACTCTTTAGTGAGCTCAATGAAGACCTTCAAATCAGCACAGTATTTTGTGACAGTCAGAGTGCCATCTTCCTTACAAAAGATCAAATGTTTCATGAGAGAACAAAACACATTGGTGTTCGGTATCATTTTGTTCGGGATATTATTGCTCGTGGTGATATTGTTGTGAGCAAAATTAATACTCATGAAAATCTTGTAGATATGATGACTAAGTCATTTCCTATAACCAAATTTGAGCATTGCCTAAACTTGGTTGGTGTTTATTGTTGAAGTTAAACCCTTAAGGGGTTTTATGGAAGAGGTGAAGAACTTGTTCATTGAGAGTTCGCGATGAAGAACTTGTTTATTGAGAATTCGTGTCAAGGTGGAGATTGTTAGAATTAAGTGACTCGAATTCTTATTTAAATAAAATACAATGGTAAAATAAAATAAAAGTAGAATCCCTATAGAACTACACTTCTTTTATTTTATTTTAAATAAGGTTTTTTAAACCTTATTAAACTCCATCTATTTGATATTGATTAGAATAAGGAGTTTCAATCTTACTACACTCCTATTAGAATATGGCTTTACAAGCCTATAAATAGACATAGTCTATTCCACTTGTAATTGATTCGAATCCGACATAGTGAATTTTATTCTCCTCTACCCGTGGTTTTTTTCCCGAAAGGGTTTCTGCGTAAAATCTGTGTGTTCTTTAAATTTTTATTTCTCTTTTCTTTGCGGTATATTGTCATTACTGACTTTATATTTTTCACAAAAAACTAAGTATTATTTGAATCCGATCCGACTCCATTTGTAAACACCTCTAATTTAAATATCTTAACTAGTACATCAAAAATATATATATACACTACAAATATTTTTAGGATATATTAATTTTTTTATGGTGAATAGATGTATTAATCTTTATACATATCAACATGAAAAATAATATTATTAATTTAAAGACATGCAAATAAATTAAATTCAGATACTTATCAAACTTTAAAAATCAATAAAAATTAATATTTTCCTTTAAAAATACTTATACAACCTCAAATACATTTTCATACAAAATTAAATGTTGAGATAGAAATGATCCAAAAAAATTAAAGATAAAGTGATAAAAAGGATAAATGTTAAAAAGTTAAATGTGATTTTACCAAAAGAGAATTATAGCATGGATTAAGATATATATATATATATATATATATACACCAAAATTTATTATGCAACGTAAATAATACATTGTTAGAGTTTGTTTGACCAAAATCTCGTAACTTGTTTAAGAAATAAATATAGTGGAAAAATAAGAGGATCTGTGGAGGCGAGAGGCCGAGGGTTTTTCACCTCTTAAAGAGAACTATACTTCTACTATTTGACTTTGATTAGAACACGATTTTTCATCCTTTAAATAGATATAGTCGAAACTTTTCTTGTATCCTTCATTTTTCAACATTAGTGAATTTCTTCTTTTAACATTTGAGTTTCTTTTTGTGTAGTAATTGATGCATGAGATACTCACATCTTTTGCATAATGAAATTTAATAAACATATAACAATTGAAATCTAATTATGCGATAAGAAAAAACACCCTTTGAAACAAAAAATTAAAAAAAATTAAAGTGTGCTACCTTAGGACGTCTTCTGTCTACTATCTCTAGCAGTTTTAGGGTTTCTTTTTTTTTTTTAGTCTTTGTTTGCTTGACGGCGGAAAGATCTTCAAAATATTTTCACTATTTTGATCAACTGAATCATACGATTGAGATGTAAACATTATTATGGAAGCAAAATTTGCTGGACTTATGCTTAACGAGGAGGAAGATGCAGTTTTACAAGTACAAAGTGAGCCAAATTCGGAAAGAGAGGTGGGGGCTTTTCGACTAGTAGTTGTTTCCTAATAGTAACCGTCATTCATTTTCCAGCAATGAAGAGTACCATGGGAAATCTATGGCATCCTGTTCGGGGGGTTCAAATTCGAGATCTGGGGGAGAAAAGGTATTTGTTTCAATTTTTTCATGTTATGGATATGGAAAGGGTCTTAAAGGGTTCACCATGGACTTTTAATAATCACTTATTGGTGTTACATAAGTTACAATGGGGGGAGGATCCATCAAAAGTCCCATTAATTTATACATCTTTTGGGTACAAATTCATGATATTCCAGTTGGTTTTTTTCTCTAAAAATTTAGCGATGCAACTGGGTAATTTTATAGGTACTTTCATGGAGTATGATGGCTCAAATTTGGGGAAAGAAAATAGAAGTTTTATGAGGATAAGAACCCAAATTGATATACGACGTCCCTTGAAGAGGAAGAAACAAATTATGTTTTATGGGAAGTGCTCATATGTCAGATTTAAATACGAAAGACTATCACTATTCTATTTTTATTGTGGTCATTTGGGCTATAGTGACTCCTTCTGTGAAGCTGAAATGGCTTTAAAAGTGGAAATTGCTGAAATGGGATGGGACTTATCATTAAGATCATAATCTCGTAGAGCTTTAGCAATGACTAGTGTTTGGCTCTGAAAAGAAGGAAAGGGAGAATGGGGTGGTAATCGGGGAGGGAAGTCAAATATTAGGAAATAGCTTGATGGGTGTAGGAAAAAGTATGGGAAACAGGAATAATATAGATCCCATACTGGGGATTAATTTAGAAGGGGGTGGAAATTCATGTGTGGGCCAGCTTCGCACTTCAATGGAACATGATCTAGAAGAGGGTGTGTTAATTGGAGAGGAGGGTAAAAAGAGAAACAGGGGGAGATTGAAGATTTACCAGATAAGGAAGAGATTAATACTTTGGCAGTAAGGAATAGGAGAATAGTGGAAATTAATCATTTATCATTGGAGGCTGCCAAGAGGCAAGCCAACCGGGCGTAATGAAAATCGTAAGGTTGAATGTCTGTGGTTTGGGGAACCCACGGACAATTCGTAGACTTTGGCACTTGTTAAAGCCATATAATCCCTGAATGGTCATCTTTATGGAGACAAAAATTAGTAAGAGTCAGATGGAACATGTTCAACGAAATTGTGGCTTTTTCAATGGCATTGATGTTGATTCAAATGGATCTAGAGGAGGATTATGTTTGGCTTGGCGTGGAGATAATAATGTAATGCTTCAAAGTTTTTCGAAACGACATATTAATGTGATAATAGAAGATGTGGAAGAAAGAAACAAATAGAGGTTTATTGGTTTTTATGGGTCTCTTTATTCCCAAGATAGAGATGAAGCGTGGAATCTTTTAAGATAATTAGGGAATGTTAGGGAGCTTCCATGGATGGATTGTGGGGACTTTAACGAAATCTTGTATGGTTTTGAAAAAAAAAGGGATGTTTACCATGAAAAAAGGGGCGAATGGAAGCTTTCCGTAAGGTGTTGGAGGAATGCAATCTGATGGGTATGAGATTTACTGGAAATTGGTTTACTTGGGAAAGGGGGAATTTGCCAGAAACAAATATTCAATGGTCTTGAATGGTTATATTGGAGAAACTTTTTCCCTTGTAGAGGATTAAGACAGGGAGATCCTTTGAGCCCATTTTTTTTTATTTTGTGGAAAAGGTCTATCTAGTCTTATGAGGATTGTAATGTAAGAAAAAACAATCAAAGGAGTCAAAGTAAGTAGAAGTGGTTCGCAAATCTCACATTTACTTTTTGCAGATGACTGCATTTTTTAAAGGGAAGCTGCTAAAAGAGGCACAATTCATTAAAGCAGATTCTGCGGGAATATGAAATTTGTTCTGGTCAAAGTATTAACTATTCAAAGTCTACTATTTTCTTCAGCACTAATACACAAGAGGAGGTCAAAAGAATAATAATTAGAGCGCTCGGAGTACGTAACTCAAATGATCCAGAACAGTATCTAGGTTTACCTAACTTGGTGGGTAGAAACAAAATCATCTTTTCAGAACTTGAAGGATAGACTACAACAAAGAATTTATAATTGGAGTATCAAGTATCTTTTCCAAGAGGGTAAGGAGGTATTTATTAAAGCTGTTCTTCAATCTATTTCAACTTATTCAATGGCTTGCTTTTTGCTTCCTAAGTTGTTATCTGCTGATTTGGAGGGTATAATTGCGAGATTTTGGTGGCAAAAACATAGAGGAAAAAATGGTATACATTGGTGTGCATGGAAGGATATCTGTTCGTTAAAAAAAGATGGAGGTCTTGGTTTTCAAAAACTTGATATGTTTAATATTTCACTATTAGATAAATAGGGTTGGCGTCTTATTAATTATCCTAATTCTTTGTTAGCCTGAGTTTTGAAAGCTAAGTACTATCTGAATTCAAATTTTTTAAATGCTTCTTTAGGAAACTTACCCTCACTTACTTGGAAGAGTGTCTGGTTAGCCAAAGGAATTCTAAAGAAAGGTTTATGTTGGAGGGTTGGCAAGGGAGATCACATCTCGGTTTGGACAGACCTTTGGGTGTCGGGTAATGAAGAAGACAAGATTCAAAATCAAAGCAGAAATGAAAGTATAAAGTTAGTGTCGGACTTAATTGATGAAGAAAGTAGAGCGTGGAAGCCTGAATCAATTGTCAATACCTTTCAGCTGGATATTGCTATGCAAATCCCTTTGGCGAGGTCAGCCCATGATGATTTCCAAGTCTGGAGAGGAGAACATTTGGGAATTTTTCTGTGAGGAGTGCCTATAAACTATTACAGGAAACTACTCTAAATCCTAGTAATTTTATACAGGCAGATACTAAAGCTTTTTACAAGAAGCTGTAGAATCTAAAACATTCCTTCAAAAGTGAAAATTACAGTATTGGAAAATATTTTAGAACTAGATTCCTACTTTTTCGAATCTCAAGTTGAAAAGAGTGGCTATTGAAGATCAGTGTCCTAGAAGTCATCAGACTGAAAAAGACAGCAACCATGTACTCCGGAAGTGCCTTACAACGATAGAAATATGGAGGTTTTTAAAATTTTCATGGATACTCAATAGTACTGCTCAAAACATATGGGAATGACTTACCTGGGTGTTTAGTCAAAGGACCGTCAAGCAGTGTCGCCTTTTTTGTTGTGGGCTTTGGATAATCTGGACAAGCAGAAACAAGTTAACCTACGAAAGAAAAAACTGGGATATCTCTAATCAAATTCCCATTTACATCTCAGAGTTAAAAGGAATAGAGGATAAAGTTCTAACCTTGGAAGCAGACAAGGGACCTAAACAAGATGATTAGAGGGCGAATGTGGCTATATATTTTGATGCGGCATTTGACCAATAGCTTCTAGATTTGTGCCGGGGCTGATAGTAAGAGATGTGGGGGGCAAAGTCTTGGCATCCAAGACAATTTTCACTCCAATATCGCCTCTCCGTTTGCGGCGGAGGCACATGCAGGGTATCAAGCCACAATATTAGGGATTTCCATGGGTTTTAATGTTCTAGATATATTGGCTCAAGAATGGTAATAACAAAGTGCCAAAACACAGAAAGAAACAGATCGATTATCAAAGTAATTATCTAATATATTCAAAGAGCAAAGAATCATTTTCAAGGACTCCGATTTCATTATATCCCAAAGTCAGAAAATATGTGTGCCCATTTGGTTGTAAAAGAAACATTAAAACAAGGTGAAGGCCATTACCTAGAAGACGGCATCCCAGTTTCTATTCGGAGTGAAATGGAGAAGAAGTGCCCTAGATTTTCAGCATAAAGGAAAAAAAGAAGAAACATCTTTGATTCTCAGCATGAAAGAAAAGGAGAAGAAATGCCTTAGTTTTCAAACCAAAAGACATAGAGAAGAAGTGCCTGAGACTATCAGAAGAAATGATATGAAACGTCTCTTTTTTGAAAAGTGTTGCAGAAAGTAAAAGATTTCAAAAGATTTGCTACAATGAAACAACTGTGGCAGTGATAAGAAAAGTCAGAAATTATGGAGGCCGGCTGTACCTGTCGACTGGAGCATTTAATATCTTAAGTTTCCTTTTATTGTTTTGTTTTTTTCTTTTTCATTTCAGTTTCGGGCCAATTCTGATATAGGCCTGTTTGTAACGCCTCAGATTTTAGGCCTAAAAGTTTTAGGATTTGAGCATAGGGACAGTGATGAGGCTGCACATATGTGTTTAGTCGTGCAATTTAGTGACAGAATAAGCCTATTGGTCTAGTGGTTGGATGAGTGTCAATGTATCTTGATGTTCTGGGTTCGGGGCTTGGGGTGCACGTTTTTGGAGAGCTTTTTTATTTTTATTTTATTTTTTTATGTAGTTTATAATTATAATCATTTATAATTATTAAAATATGTGTTAAAGATATAAGTTTATTTTTATTTTAAGTTTTTCCCATTTTCACGTTCTGCTACTTCTCTGCTCGTTTTGCTTTTCTTTTCTCTTCTGATAAAATTACTCAAACATCAATTTTGGGTTTTGGCATCAGAGATTTCTACTCATTTGTCATTTCTTTCGTCGTTGAAACAGGTGTGGGATTCAAACCTTGACTACTTTTCTTTTATTTTGCAAGTAATTATTTTGGCTTTTTGATAGAGTACTTTAATCCTTGGTTTTGGAGTTTTGATGGTTGAAAGGGAGTGCGATACTCCATTTTCTAATATATTTTTGTTGTTGCTAAGGTTAGGGACGTATTTGGTGGCTAAAGTGACATTTTTGGGGTTGTTTAATGGTGGTTTCATGACCATTATGGCAGCCACACGGGCGTGTGTCGACTCACACGGCCGTGTAAAATTGGGCGTTAGGGTTTTCAGGTTGAATTGGGTGCCACATGGCCGTGTGGCCAATTTGGGGATTTTTTCAATTTTCACACAGCCGTTTGGTGTCACACGGCCTGGCTACATGATTGTGTGACTGATTTGGGGATTTAAGGATCCCACACGAGCGTGTGTTTCGAGACACACGACTACGTCTAGTGCGCACACAGGCGTGTGAGATCTTCACACGACCGTGTCTGCCCTGCACTTGATTTTAGCGAAACTGGACAGTGAGTTAAACAGCTTGTTCACACAGCCGGGTCTTTGCTTCACATGGGCATTTTGACCCCCACACGGTCAGAGTACACGAACGTGTGACCCTATCTCACCAAATTTTGGTTCTAAGTCAATTTAAGTGTGTTTATGACTCTGTGTGTTTCAAGGCTTGGCTAAGCTTTAGTAAAGGTAATTATGACTCTGTTCCAACTTTGGTTTAGGTGAGATTCATGATTGATTGAGTACATGTTTGTTTCTGAACCCGGCTGACGAGGTGTGTATGTGCAATATGCTTCTGTTTGATTGTCTGACTAGGTGTTACTGTTTTCTGAGGTTACATAGCCATTGAATCTGAATCTGGGTAATTGAGTATACTTTTATCTGAATTTGACTGACTGGATGTGAATGACTATTTGTAATCTTGTACTTTGGTTTTGGTCATCTGTTTGCACACATACATATGCATATAATATTTTTGAGTGGGATTGTGAAGAGAAGGAAGATTGAAATTGAACTGAACTAGTAGCTGATCTGCTGGTTGTTAGCCCCTAATACCCAGAGGGTTGTGGGCAGTCCTAATACCCTTAGGGTCGTGGACTATGCTGTTAGCGGGTTACCGCATTGCACCGTACAGTTTATACGTCAGCCTTGCTACGTGTACTTGTCTGAACTAGTAGTTTAACTGCACTTTATCGGTATAGCGGTTTACCGCATAGCACTATACCGCTTATACATCAGCTTCACTACTTATCATCACTATTTGATCTGGAAGTTCATACTGCATATCTGTACCGCGGTTTACTGCATGGCACGATACAGTTTACTGTTAGCCCCAATACCCAAAAGGTCGAGGGTAGTCCCAATACCCTGAGGGTCGTGGACATTATTGGAGTGCAGGGTTGGATGGGCTTTACGAGGTCGTATGTGGTGTCATTGGTTGGATGAGCTCAAACAGGTCTTATGTGGGGTGATGGGGGTTGGAGAGGTATGTTGATTAGATGGGTGGGTTTTATAACTGAACAGCATTCATACGAATTGGTCTGACTGTACTGATTGATTGAAAAGTACCTATGTCTGTGTTCACTTCGTGAACTCTGAATGTTTTGTCTGGCTGATAGTACCTGTGACTATTTGTGAGTTGTTGTGGCTTGAATTGTAATAACTGTCAGAACTTCTGTTTCAAGCCTACCATTCAAATTTGTATAGTACCGTAAGTATGTCTGCTTTTGAACTATTTTCTAGCGTTTTGTATATGATTTTGTAGTTAGACGGTTTTGATCTCACACTGAGCTCGAGTAGCTCACCCCCTCTTCTGTTTACCCTTTCAGATACCCTTCTGAATTCGAACGCTGGACTCGGTATGCAGAGGTCTCAGACGGTTATGGTTTCAAAAGCTTATTTCAGTTCTACTTTCTAAATTATATTCTAATTATACTATTTTCGAGCTGTAAGGTTTATAAGACTATGGTACAGTTTCCATTTTAGGTTTTCTTTCGTACATTTATTCTGGTTATTTATCATACTTAACGGTAACTTTATCAGAAGGACTTTTAACGATAAAAGTTTTTGGTGCTTAAAGATATGAATGGTTTTCGATAATGAAATTAAAGTCGACTGGTTTTGTAAAATTTTCCCATGATCACTTCAGTGATCAATGTAGCATCCTGAGTTCGGTCTAAACTTCTAGGCTGGGTTTGGAGTGTAACACTGTTTCTTTCAATTGTTCTTTAGGCCTGTGATGTTGGACTAAAATCCAACTTAGAAGCAAGATTTCTATTTGTTTTCTGTTTGCCATTATAAAATCCAGTCGATTAACTCAAAAAAAATTATGCAATAAGAGTAAAACAAAAAATTTGACATACCTTTTCTTGCGAGAAAGATTTTTATAAATAAAAAATTGATAAGATCACTAATCTTCATGCAATCATAATTGCTGATATTCATCTTCATAGTACTATGGTTGTAGTGGCATGTAAATCCGTAGTAAACAAACAAACCTTCTTTAATTTCTCATAAATTGAAAAATTAGAACCTTAAAATTGTTGACGTGTGGGGATAAAAATAAACTTATGAAAAATTAAGGAAGGCTTCAAGGCGTGTAGCAATACCACTTTCTTTAAGGTTCCATTCGCCCCCAGTAATATATAGTGTATAAAAGAGTTACTGACAAATAAACCTTGAGGATACAATGAAACCTAATGACTGTCTATATTTTGCACTGACGAAAACAGTCCACTGAACATTGAGCGGAACATAACAAGGATATCAATTTCTATAAAAAATTTCTGCAGTAATTTTATATTGAACAATCTAAGAATAAAAAATATTGTCAAAGATTAGAAAAAGCTTTTTCTATGTTTCTAGGTGTGTCCAACAAATGAAACTCCTCTCCTATTTATAGGAGGGCTCATGTCTCTTCATAGGGACATAACTACTCAAACGGATAGTCATATCTTTAACTACAAACATAATTATTCAATAAGTATCAACCTAAAGAGCTAAGAGATAAGATTCGACAAGAATTTTATCACCAGTTTAGTTACTAATATAGGCACTGAAATTTTATTTTGGACCTAAACTTCGCAAGACTTTCGGATTCTGAAGTTAATGCTTTGAAAGGTCCCTTTTCATTTATGATTCCCAATCTCATTAGTGGAACACAATTGGCTTTATCAAGATGATGGGGTGCTTCTCGCTAACGATATTATTCACTCGATGCATTCCAAAAGCAAAGTTAGTGGTGTCTATTTTGCTAAAGCCTATGACTCTGTGAATTAGTTTTTTTTATCATTTAATGAATGCAATAGGGTTTGGTGAGAGATGGAGGTAATGGATCTTGGAGTGTGTATCGACGGAAAGAATTGCGTTGCTTATTAGTGGCTCTCCAATTAGGGAATTTTTTAAGGGGACTACGTCAAGGTGATTATTTATTTATTTATTTTTACGTCTGTTAGTGGTGGAGGCACTTTGTTTAGTTATCTTAAAAGCTAAAGACTCTGGTTTGATTTATGGTTTATCAGGTTTAGTGGAAGATTTCTGTATCTCATACCTACAATTTGCGGATGACATGATTGCTTTCCTTGAACGTGATGCGGTAAATATGAAAAACAATTATGTGTATGTTGAGGTGCTTTGAGTTTTTTTCTGGTTTGAGCATTAATTATAGGAAATTGAAGCTGTTTGCTATTGGTATTGATGAAGCAATCACAACAGAGGTGGTGGATTTATGGGGTTCTGGCATTAGCTCTTTTCCATTAATGTATTTGGGTATTCCATTAGGTGTTACTCCTCTGGGGGTTTGGGAACCGATCGTTGCCGAATGTCGTAAGAATTTGACCCTGTGGAAGCTTGTTTATTTATCTTGTGTGGCACGGCTTGTTTTGGTTAAATTTGTTCTTTCTTCATTGAGTATGAGGACCAATTGGTCTATGTTAGCAATCTAGAAATCAATCTTGAAGAATGAAAGGAGAAGTCAATTTTATCTTTTGTTGGGCCTGAAGGTTTTTAATTTGTAGGTGTTATTATTACATCGACAGACGAGATTAAACCTATCTCTTAAATTAAGGGATTTGCAATATTATAGTACCAAATCTAATCTAATGTTCCTATCAATCTTCTAAAATTAGTTTTTATATTTACCAAGGTAGCATATATTTCCATATCTGCATCATTGGACCACCCGTGATTCAATCTGACAGGTTCTCCAACAATTCTTTAAATTGGGCCAGTTCTCGTAAATGATCTTGGGATGCATCTGGTGTGATGGTCATGGGCTTTACACTTTGACCCGTGACACTAGGAGATGGTTATGATAAATTTGCTAAGGTCATGAACTACTCTATCAATTCTTCTAGGTCGCATAATAATTGGAAACATTTGTTAGGGTGATTGAAGCTGCATTTATTAGGGTGACTGTTGGTGGATTTGGAGTGTTGTTTTTCTTCATTCTTGAGTAGGGGTGACAACTCAAATCATTGGCGACCTCTTGCAAATGGTGGCTGTCCCATAAAGACTGGAATTGGAGGGCTACTAGAGTACTTGAATGGATGTGTTCTGGTCTTGTTTTCGGGCCCGATAGGTGAGGGAGACGCTGTAAACACTGAATTGTGGGCCATTGAGAATGGTTTGGAGATTTTTGCAAATTCTGGTTGGGTTGGGTGTAAACAGCTTGTCATTGAATCCGAACCCATGCTTTCTTTTTTGTTGGTGAATTTTACAGAAATATTTACACGTGTGGACTCCCTGGTGAATGCTATTGGTTATATCCCTTTTATTATTATTATTTTTCCTTTTAGGGAGTTTAATAGCAGGGCAGATGGGTTAGTTAAATCAGGAGCTGATTCGAGTTCATTATTTTTTATGTAACTACTGTGTTTTATTTAATATAATTGATTGAGCTTAGGTGATCATCCAGGTGCTCCTATTTTGGGCATCAATTATCTTTCTTTTGTTTGAAACCAAAAAATGTGAAACTATTTATGCTGGAAAAGAAAATGATAGACCAAGACTCATCAAATAAATGCCAAGGAAAAGTTAGATTGTATTCTGGAAACTCTCAACATTCACAATTATTGTCTAAATTATTAACGTTACTTGTAATTTATTTGTGGAAAAAAACTGGAAAGACTAGGTTGTAATTTGCAAAGTCAATACGTCATCTTCGAGCAATTAAGAATAGAAAGTCTATGTTCATAAAATGCAAACACATAATTTTAGAAACCCTGGAACTTAATCAAATTTTATTCCAGATGTATGCTACTTAATGGATTCAGCAGAAAGTGATAGAAAAACAAGTAGGACATTGACATCTTGTCAATGCTGAGAATAATCTGGATTCAGCAGGTCCCAACCCTGGAGCCACCATTGATTGTAGTTTAAATTACGAACGTTAAAGTAAAGTTCAAATTTTCTTATTATACCATAATTTACCAACCAGTTAACATAATTAATTATATGTAAAACTTATTTACTTGTAAAATATATAATAAATAAATAAATAGGCAACTTTTGTACCAAAATCATTTTGTTAATCATAATATATTTATAATGATGTCCTCACTAATAATAATGATATCCTCTTGCTTGTCTCTTGTATTCTATCGACTTTGCCTTGCTTCCCTAATACCCAGAGGGTCGTGGGCAGTCCCAATACCCTGAGGGTCATGGACTATACTATTTGCAAGTTACTGCATTGCACCGTACAGCACATATGTCAGCCTTGCTGCGTGTACTTGTCTGAACTGGAAGTTTAACTGCACTTTACCGGTATAGCGGTTTACCACATAGCACTGTACTGCTTATACGTCAGCTTCACTACGTATCATCACTATATGATTTGGTAGTTCATACTGCATGTCTGTACTGCAGTTTACAACATGGCACCGTATAGTTTATTGTTAGCCCCAATACCTAGAGGGTCGAGGGCAGTCCCAATACCCTGAGGGTTGTGGACATTATCGGAGTGTAGGGTTGGATGGGCTTTATGAGGTCTTATGTGGTGTGATTGGTTGGATGAGCTCAAACAGCTCTTATGTGGGGTGATGGGGGTCGGAGAGGTCTGTTGGCTGAATTGGTGGGTTTTATAACTGAACAGCATTCATATGCATTGGTCTGACTATACTGATTGATTGAAAAGTACCTATGTCTGTGTGCAATTTGTGAACTCTGAATGTTTTGTCTGACTGATAGTACTTGTGACTGTTTGTGAGTTGTTGTGGCTCGAATTGAAATAACTGTCGAAACTTCTATTTAGAGCCTACCATCTGGATTTGTATAGTGTTGTAAGTATGTTTTGCTTTTCAACTATTTTCTGGCATTTTGTATCTGATTTTGTAGTTAGACAGTTTTGATCTCACGCTGAGCTCGAGTAGCTCACCCCCTCTTCTGTTTACCCTTTCATGTACCTTTCTGAATTCGGACGCTAGACTTGGTATGAAGAGGTCTCGAACGGTATGAAGAGGTCTCGAACGGTTATGGTTTCAAAAGCTTATTTCGGTTCTACTTTCTAAATTATATTTTGATAATACTATTTTCGAGCCGTAAGGTTTATAAGACTGTGGTACAGTTTCCACTTTAGACTTTCTTTCGTACATTTATTCTAGTTATTTATCATATTTAATGGTAACTTTATCGGAAGGACTTTTAACGATTAAAAGTTTTTGGTGCGTAAAAATATGAATGGTTTTCAAAAATGAAATTAAAGTCGACTGGTTTTGTAAAATTTTCCCATGATCACTTCGGTGATCAATGTAGCATCCTGAGTTCAGTCTAAACTTCTAGGCTGGGTTTGGGGTATTACACTGTTTCTTTCAATTATTCTTTAGGCCTGTGATGTTGGACTAAAATCCAACTTAGAAGCAAGATTTCTATTTGTTTTCTGTTTGCCATTATGAAATCTAGTCGTTTAACTCAAAAAAGAAATTTATGCAATAAGAGTAAAACAAAATTTTGACATACCTTTTCTTGCGAGAAAGATTTTTCTAAATAAAAAAAATTGACAAGATAACTAATCTTCATGCAATCACAATTGCTGATATTCCTCTTCATAGTACTATGGTTGTAGTGGCATGTGAATTTGTAGTAAACAGACAAGCCTTCTTTAATTTCTTATAAATTGCAAAATTAGAACCTTAAAATTGTTGATGCGTGAGGATAAAAATGAACTTATGAAAAATTAAGGAAGGCTTCAAGGCGTGTAGCAATACCACTTTCTTTAAGGTTCCATTCGGCCCCACCAATATATAGTGTATAAAAGAGTTACTGACAAATAAATCTCAAGGATACAGTGAAACCTAATGAACTGTCTACGTTTTGCACTGACGGAAACAATCCACTGAACATTGAGCGGAGCATAACAAGGATATCAATTTCTATAAAGAATTTTTGCAGTAATTCTATATTAAACAATCTAAGAATATAAAATATGATCAAAGATTAGAAAAAGCTTTTTCTATGTTTCTAGGTGTGTCCAACACATGAAACTCCTCTCCTATTTATAGAACGGCTCATGTCTCTTCATAGTGATATAACTACCCAAACGGATAGTCATATATCTTTAACCACAAACATAATTATTTAATAGGTATCAACCAAAAGAGCTGAGAGATAAGATTCGACAGGAATTTTATCATCAGTTTAGTTCCTAGTATAGGCACTGGAATTTTGTTTTGGACCTAAACTGCGCAAGACTTTCGGATTCTAAAGTTAATGCTTTGAAAGGTCCCTTCTCATTTATGATTCCCTATCTCATTAGTGGAACATAATTGGATTTATCAAGATGATGGGGTGCTTCTCGCTAACGATATTATTCACTCGATGCATTCCAAAAGCAAAGTTAGTGGTGTCGATTTTGCTAAAGCTTATGACTCTGTGAATTAGTCTTTTTTTTCTTTTTTATCATTTAATGAATGCAATAGGGTTTGGCGAGAGATGGAGGTTATGGATCTTGGAGTGTGTAACGACGGGAAGAATTGCGTTGCTTATTAATGGCTCTCCAATTAGGGAATTTTTTAAGGGGACGGCGTCAAGGTGATTATTCATTTATTTTTATGTCTGTTAGTGGTGGAGGCACTTCGATTTTAGGGAGTTTAATAGCTG
Source organism: Gossypium australe (assembly GCA_005393395.2). Classification (NCBI taxonomy): domain Eukaryota; kingdom Viridiplantae; phylum Streptophyta; class Magnoliopsida; order Malvales; family Malvaceae; genus Gossypium; species Gossypium australe. The sequence goes on from CM016618.1 coordinate 3,563,490, forward strand.
GGAAGATGGGTTAATTAAATCAGGAGCTGATACGAGTTCATTGTTTCTTATGTAACTACTGTGTTTTATTTAATATAATTGATTGAGCTTAGATGATCATCCAGGTGCTCCTATTTTGGGCATCAATTATTCTTTTGATTGAAACCAAAAACTGTGAAACTATTTATTGTGGAATCAACAACATCAAATGTTAATAATTGGAAATGGAGGTCAGGAAAGACGGCCACTTTAGGTTTTGTTTGGACGTGGAATTAAAAATATCTCTTGTATAAGAAAACGATAGACCAAGACTCATCAAATAAATGCCAAGGAAAAGTTAGATTGTATGCTGGAAACTCTCAACATTCACAATTATTGTCTAAATTATTAACGTTACTTGTAATTTATTTGTGGAAAAAAACTGTAAAGACTAGGCTGTAATTTGCGAAGTCAATACGTTATCTTCGAGCAATTAAGAATAGAAAGTCTATGTTCATAAAATGCAAACACATAATTTTAGAAACCTTTGAACTTGATCAAATTTTATTCCAGATGTATGCTACTTAATGGATTCAGCAGAAAGTGATAGAAAAACAAGTAGGACATTGACATCTTGTCAATGCTGAGAATAATCTGGATTCAGCAGGGTCCCAACCCTGGAGCCACCATTGATTGTAGTTTAAATTGCGAAAGTTAAAATAAAGTTCAAATTTTCTTATGATACCATAATTTACCAACCAGTTAAAATAATTAATTATATGTAAAACTTATTTACTTATAAAATATATAATAAATAAAAAAATAGGCAACTTTTGTACCAAAATCATTTTGTTAATTATATATAATTATTTACTTAGAGTTTGTTTGACCCAAATCCTATAACTTGTTCAAGAAATAAATACAATGGCAAAATAAGAGGATCTGTGGAGGCAAGAGGCCGAGGGTTTTTCAACCCTTAAAGAGAACTATACTTCTACTATTTGACTTTGATTATAACAGGATTTTCCAACCTTTAAATAAATATAGTCGAAACTTCTCTTGTATCATTCGTTTTTTAACATTAGTGAATTTCTTCTTCTTTGTCCATGATTTTTTTCTCGAAAGTTCTTTCACGTAAAATCTATATATTCTTATTTTCTTTTCTTATGTGTAGTAAGTACAGTTATTTTGATTTTGGGTTAGTGATTTTTTGGGATTCGTTTGTTAGGGTGAAGGTTAAAGGGCTGGAGTGTGTCAATCGACGTTGAAGTGGTGTGGAAACACTGTTACTAGATGTAAGGTAACATTGTCGGTAAGTTTTTAAGAATTTTTGGTTTGTAGCAATTCGGATTAAGTGACTGAAATTGGGCTTTTTATTGTCGAATATAGGTTCTGGAGTGCTCGAGAGTGATTACGCGTTGAATTCGAACCAGGTGTGTACTCGAGACACTGAAAACATATTTCGATGAGAAGCCAAAAAACCTCTCTGTTGACGCCACACGGGCGTGTGGTAGCTCGTGTGGTAGGTCGTGTGACGATACACAGACGCGTGATGGCCGACGAGGCCGTGTACGAGACACAAGCTCAACCAATTGGGCCGTGTGGGATTCTAGGCCAGGTCGTGTGATCCATACGGCCAAGGCTAATTTGGGCCGTGTGGGCCGCACGAGCGTGCAGTCCCATACGGGCAGACAACACGGGCGTGTAAGCCCATTTTCACTGATTTATTGCTTAGGTTGCACGGGTCGCTCGAGACTACTGTGAACCTACTGTAGGGTTAGTAAGATTACCTAGACTCCTAACTGAATGACTGTATATAGAGCATGCTGTTTGTACTGTACCGCATATATGTGATATACCATGATTGGGCATGACATAATTGCATGATGTATTGCATAGGGATAGGGTTTTATTGATTGGAGGAAGTGTACTGAAAGGCTTTGAGCCTAATTACTGGAGGCACAGCTGCGAATTACTGTCTAATGTCGCATCGGTACTATTTGGAGTGTAGGGATGGGTGGGTTGATTATATCCCCACATGGAGTGTAGGGTTGGACGGAGATGGAGTGTAGAGGCTGGTTGGGTAGGATTTTTTGATTGCATAGTTGTAACTGTTACTCTACTGTGATGGGCTAAGACCCGAATGCATATTGTTACTAAAATAGGTTAAGGCCCAAACTGGACTGATACTGATATTCAAAAAGGGCTTAGCCCAGATTGTGATTATTGGTATATTGATTGTTTGTTTTGTATGGGGGTTGTCGAAACCATCCATTTTTGGAACAGGCGGGAATCAAACTTGGGTTTTGAAAATGAAAACAGGAGTCGCCACCGATCTTTATTTGGTGTGATCGGATCACCTTTGTTTTAATAAAGCGTTTTGGTTTACTAAAACAATGTTTTTAGTCCGTGAAGTTTTGAGAAATCGAGTTTGAGAGTCGGTTACATGCGAGGAAGGGTTAGCACCCTCGTCACGCCCAAAATTGGTACCGATTTGATTAATTAATGTCATTTTAAAAAGAATTTAAATACGATCTCTTTCGGAAATATTTTGCGTTTTTGAATTGAATCAAGATTTTCTTGTTTCGAAGGAATAAAATATCACATCCAATACTTTAGGACACGATAGTTTAAATCCTCGAACCCAAGATCATCTCATAAATCTTCTCAAAATGAATATCAAGATTCTCTCATTTCGAAGAAATAAAATATCACATCCAATACTTTAGGACACGATAATTTACATCCTCGAATCCAAGATCATCTCATAATTTTCCGAGACTCATGCATAAAAATGTCAAAAGGGTAGTCGAGTATTTGTTTAAAAGATATTCGATTATTTAGATTAAACGAAGAAGATTGCAACCCAATGCTTTAGGGCACGATCTCTCGAATTTATGAATAAGGAATCTTATCTTTACGAGAAGAAATAATTTTGTATCGAGCAAAATCAACATAACACAAGTTTATAATAAAATGTAAAACAAATTATAGTACCGATATGCGTAGCAACATGGAATTAAATGCGTTAATATGAATAACAATATAAAGGACGAAAATAGAACAAAATAAACGAGTCAGGATGATGATAATGGAAAATGGAAATAAGAACAATGAATAATAATAAAATTATTATAAGTATAAATACAGAAAGAAAATATAATTATGATAGTAATAATAATAGTAAAGAAATAAGAATGTAATAATGAAAGTAATAATAAAATGATAAAAATATATAATAAACATAACAAAAATAAGAAAGAGTTAGCAAGGATAATTATGATAAAAAAGAAAATCATAATGATATGCTAGTAACATAATAGTAGCGAAAATAATAAAAATAATAGTAGTGGTAATAACAATAATAATAAATATAATAATATATACAAAATATGTATAAGATATAAATATAGTAATAATAATAATAATAGTATAGTAATAAAAAAAGATAACAATGATAGTGATACGAAATATATACAATATAATAATAATGCTACTACTAATAATAATGATAACAATATATTAAAAAACATAATTATGGTAATAACAATGAAAGGACTAAAGAGATGGTAAAATAACTAAAAAAAGATCAAATTGTATTTAAGACGAAAGTTCGGGGTTGATTCGAAATAAAATAAAAGGGGAAAGGGCTTATATGGAATTCGTACAAGGGAACAGGGGTCCAAAGAGGATATTATTCCCCAAATCCCCAGAACGCACCGTTTGTCGAGGACCAAACTGAGACCGAAAAAAAATCCAGCAGCTAAAATCATGAAATAAAAATAATGACTCAATCAAATCTCAGTACAGATAGGGGGACCATATGCGCAAATTTCCCTTTAAGGGAAAAATGCACGGATCCAGTGCACGGGTCTGGTTGACGCGCGGACCCTCCCCTCTTCAAACGGCGCCGTTTTGGATCCTTTATAAATGCCAAAAGAAAAAAAAAACTTTTAAAAATCAATCAGTTTCAAACCCTTTTAAAAAAAACATTTGCTTTAAAATTCTCTCAACTCCCTCTCTCCCTTGCCGAACTCCGATCAGTGTCCACCGTGGATCCTGTTGCCGGCCACCGTCACTGGCCACCGTACGCGGTGGCCGAAATTCGCAGAAGGTAGATTTTCCCCCCTTTTTTTTGTTTTTGATATTATATAAACTGATTTTTTAAAGAAAACTTAAATAAATAAATAGAATGGGTTTATATATATGTATAGCTTCAAAAAAATAAAACAGAAATAAACCTTGATACTTTGTTTCTTGCTTTCTTATTTGTAAACTGATATTGATTTCTGCTTCTAAATGTTTGCAACTGTTTGGATTCAAAGTTCCTTTTTTATTTCTTTTTTCTGATCGAAAAAAAAAGAAGACTCTTTTCATTGATTTTCCTTGGCTTTATAGCCGAGAGATACAACTCTCCCTTTTATTAATCTATTATTTGTTCCATGCTTCTCTGTTTCTTCATTTCTCTGTTTTCTTTGCAGGGCATGGGCGAAGCGTGCGGGCGATGGAGGCCGAGGTGCATGGGGCGCTGAAGGGGCAGAGGCGTGTGAGACCGAGGGGTGGGGAAGGGCACTGGAACGACGCGCGTGGGCACAGAGAACACATGCATGGGAAGTCGACGCGTGTGTGAGGGACGCGTGGATCTGAAAAGGCGCGCGTGGGAGTGGCAGACGAAAGGTCGGCGGCGCGCAGCTTTGGGGCACCTTAGGGTTTTTTACTTCTGTTTCTGTTTTTTTCTTTGGAAATGGACTCATGTAGATTGGGCTAGGTTATTGGATTAGCTAATTTTGTTTGTACATGGACTGTTATTATTGGGCTTTTAAATTTTTTATTGGTTTTTTAATGGGCTCAGGGTTTTGTAATTGGGCCGGGCAAAAATTGGTTATTACAGCTGCCCCTCTTTGCTTATTGTCGTGAAACGAGAATAGAGCAAAGACAGTAGAAGAACCAATGTTTGCTCGGTCTTGGCCAAGTATTGATTCTTCAATGCTCTTATTCTTCAGATGGCCTCATCTTAATCCACTATTCCTTTGTCGCTTTGACTCACTTTACTGATTCACTGCGACTTTGAGGTGATAAGAATTCAGAAAGAAGTGGTTCGTAATTTTGATCTTCTGACTAAAACTTCTCGAAAAAGGTTGATCCTTAATACACTCAGGGAGGAGGGATTAGTAGCTTTGTCCTGCTCCACTGGGACGTCGAGGTGATAGGAATTCAGAGAGAAGAGATCCGTAACTTTGATCTTCTCACTAAAACTTTTCGGAAAGGTTGATCCTCAATACACTCAAGGAAGAGGGATTAGTAGTTTTGTCCTGCCCCCTTGAGACTTCAAGGTGATAGGAATTCAGATAGAAGAGATCTGTAACTTTGATCTTCTCACTGAAACTTCTCAGAAAGGTTGATCCTCAATACACTCAAGGAGGAAGGATTAGTAGTTTTTTCCTGCCCCCTTGAGACTTCAAGGAAATAAATCTGAACTTTTCAATTTGCTTCCTTACTATCTTTAGAAAGACTTCAATCTTTAGACTGCTCCGCTGCCATCTCGAGGGAACTGAATCTGAACTTCTTAGTTTGCTTCCTTACTATCTTCAGGAAGACTTCAATATTCAGTCTGCTCCACGGGAACAAAATCTGAACTTCGATATTGTTATAGTGTTTTTTTTAGGAACCAAATGATGAGGATGTTATGATCGGGATGACTCAAATGCTCCTAACTACATGTGCTACGGATGACATTTATATGAATGTTGAATGTTACGAGAATGATGATTTTTCACAATGTACAGATGATTAGGATGTAATGATCGTGATGAATCAAATGCCTCTAACTGGATGTGCATGAATGCATGAGAAAGATCCCTTTTATTTTTTGGGTCGCCATTGCTCATAGTTTAACAAGGTTCTGTCACTGATGCATTACGATGCTTTCTCGTTCAATCTTTGACGGGAAACCCAAAGAAACGGTCATATTCTATCAGCAAGCTTGCCCCGCTGTAATTTCATAGTCCCTTCCACTGTACCCTCTAGGACATAAAGTTTGTACCTCCTACTGCAACTTTAGGAGAACAACATTTGGATTCTTCCAACCATCCTGCTGCGACTCTGAGGTATAGAATCAATCAATGTTCATTGGGTATAATGGTATCATGGTTTCATTGTGTACCTGGATTGGCATTGCTCGTTATTTGTCAAGGACGTATCACCGACGAAATGTCTTGTCTTTGTTCAAAGAAATAATCATTTTTCTCCAACATTTCTAAACCCTAGGCTGAATGAATTCTGAACAATAGTCATGTTTTAGGTCCTTGTATTATTCAGAGGATTTCAGAGTAATATGCAAAACTCCTTTTACGAAAGTATTATTAGTCCAGTAATCATTATTTCAATGTAAAATGCCCGGAAAGGATCATAAGAAGGAAATTGATTGGGAGCATAGCTCGAAACAAAACAGGTTAATCCAAACTGGCAAATGCAATCAAGAAGGAAATGTATTGAATAAGATAATCACAAATTACAAATTTAAAATGGGTGAAATGGAAATTAGGTGCCCCAGATATCGTAGTCTAAGCTTCTCTGCCTGAGCATTTGAAAGACCATTTGGAGTTTGATACGTGCTTAGGAGATCTTGAGTATTTTGTCGATGCACCGAGATGCAACATACCCCTTCCTTGTCCATTCGAGTGAAACGAGATTTTTCCCATCACAATTTGAGCCACCCTTTTCAGGTTTTCGACCCAAATCCCTTTTGGTCTCAAAGCACCCTTCGCGGGTTTTCGCCTTGGCATCTCCCTTTTTTTTTATCAAGGTGTCCTTTACGGGTTTTTGCCTTAGCCTTTTCAAGTAAAGTATCTTTTGACTGAATCTGAATTTACGGGGTTGGGCAAGCTCTTCCTATCCATTTCAGTTAGAATCAGTATACCTCCAGAGAAAGCCTTCTTCACCACGTACGGTCATTCCCCATTCGACATCCATTTTCCTCTGAAATCCTTCTGTATGGGAAGGATCTTTTTTAGTACCAGGTCTCCCTCGTAAAACTCTCTTGGGAGAACTTTTTTGTCATAGGCTCGCATCATACGCTTTTGATACATCTGACCGTAACGAATAGCCCTTAGCCTCTTTTCTTCGATTAGGTTCAATTGATCGTATCGAGCCTGAATCCATTTGGCTTCATCCAGCTTTATTTCTGTCAAAACCCGAAGAGAAGGTATTTCCACTTCAATGGGTAGGACTACCTCCATCCCGTAGACCAGTGAGAAAGGTGTTGCCCTAGTAGAGGTTCTGACAGACATTCGATAAGCATAAAGTAAAAATGGTAATTTCTCATGCCAATCCTTATAAGTCTCGGTCATCTTCCCCACTATCTTCTTGATGTTCTTATTCGCTGCTTCCGCTACCCCTTTCATTTTTGGACGGTAAGGAGATGAGTTATGATGTTTAATGTTGAATTGACTACAAACATCTTCTATTGTGCTGTTGTTCAAATTCAATGCGTTGTCTGATATTATCCTCTCAGGCATCCCGTATCGTGAAGTTAGCATATGAAGCAGCTTCTATCCATTTCGTGAAGTAGTCAATAACCACGAAGATAAATCGATGACCGTTCGAAGCTTTTGGCGAGATTGGTCCGATGACGTCCATGCCCCACATAGAGAATGGCCATGGGGAAGTCATAACATGTAACGGTGAAGGGGGTACGTGAGTCTTGTCCCCGTATATCTGGCATTTGTGACATGTCTTAGCATACTTGATACAATCCCCTTCCATAGTAGACCAATAATATCCAAATCTCATGATTTGTCTAGCTATTGTGAAACCATTTGCATGTGTTCCGTAAACACCCTCATGGACTTCTTCCAAAATTTTCTTAGCTTCCACTGCGTCGACACATCCCAACAGTACTTGATCCTTCTTTCTTTTGTACAGGACCTCCCCGTCCAGGATATAATCACAGGCTAACCTTCTCAATGTCCTCTTTTCATTCTCAGTTGCTTGTTTCGAGTATTCGCGATTTCTCACATATCGTAATATATCTTGGTACCAGGGGTGATCATCCGTTTCTTCTTTTTCTACATTGCAACAATAAGTTGGGGCCTCGTAAATACTCATTTGAATGGGTTTTACATCTTCTTGGTTACTCACCTTAATCATGGAAGCCAAAGTAGCCAAAGCATTCGCCATCTGGTTTTCTTCCCGTGGGAGATAACTAAAAGTGATATCGTCAAACTCCTCAATTAACCCCATGAATACCCTTCAATAATTGATCAATTTGGGGTCTCTTGTCTCCCATTGGCCTTTTAGTTGGTAGATCACTAGTGCAGAATCTCCATATACTTCCAGTGCTTTAATTCTACGTTCAATGGCAGCACGGAGTCCCATGACACATGCTTCGTATTCTGCCATATTGTTTGTGCAATCAAAATCCAACTTGCATGTGAACGGGTAGTGATCTCCATGTGAGGATACCAAGACTGCCCCAATCCCATTTCCAACAGCATTTGATGCTCCATCAAAATTCAATTTTCGAAGGCAATCTTTTGTAGTGTCCTCTTCAGTAGCTGCCACATACATTAGATCCTTATTGGGGAAATCAAAGTTCAATGGCTCATAATCTTCTAAAGCTCTGCTAGCTAGGAAGTCAGCTATTGCGCTCCCTTTTATAGCTTTCTGACTCACATGTACAATATCAAATTCAGACAGCAGAATTTGCCATCTAGCCATCCTTCCATTCAAAGTAGTTGCCTCCATCATATACTTTAGAGGGTCTAATTTCGAGATTAACCAGGTCGTGTGATACAGCGTGTATTGTCTCAATCTCTGAGTTGTCCAAATCAACGCTCAACACAGTTTCTCAGTGAATTTCTTACTGAGGTAGTATATCGCCTTTTCTTTTCTTCTTGAATCATTATGTTGAGCACACATCCCATAGAGTGATTAAGCACCGTCAGATATAGGATTAATAGTTTATCTGGGCATGGAGGTGACAGTACTGGAGGGTTTGACAAGTACTGTTTGACCCTATCGAAAGCTTCCTGACATTCATCACCCCATACGCCTGGGTTATGTTTCTTCAAAAGATGAAATATGGGATCACATTTCTCGGTTAACTGTGAAATAAACCGAGCAACATAATTTAGTCTTCCAAGGAAACCTCGAACTTCTTTTTGAGTACGTGGCGGAGGCAATTCTTGTATAGCCTGGACCTTGTCTGAATCAATCTCGATCCCCTTCTTGCTGACTATGAAGCCCAACAATTTGCCAGATCTAGCTCCAAAAGTACATTTCGTAGGATTGAGTCTCAGTTGGAATTTCTTTAACCTCAGAAATAGTTTCTGCAAAACTCGAATATGTTCTTCTTCTGTTCTAGACTTTGCAATCATGTCATTCACATAAACCCCAATCTCTTTATACATCATATCATGGAACAAGGTCACCATGGCCCTTTGGTATGTAGCTCCTGCATTTTTCAACCCAAACGGCATTACTTTATAACAGAATGTGCCCCACAATGTTATAAAGGTAGTCTTTCCCATATCTTCAGGATGCATTTTTATCTGATTGTATCCGGAGAAACCATCCATGAAGGAAAACAGTGAAAAGCCTGCTGTATTATATACTAGAGTATCAATATGGGGCAAAGGAAAGTTATCCTTTAGGCTAGCCTTATTTAGGTCTCTATAATCCACACACATTCGTACCTTCCCATCTTTTTTAGGGACAGGCACGATATTGGCTACCCATTCTGATTATTTGATCTCTTGCAAGAATCCAGCGTCGAACTACTTTTGGACCTCTTCCTTTATTTTCAGCACAATATTTGGTCTCATCCTTCGGAGCTTCTGCTGAACTGGCTTGTAATCCCTCCTTATGGGTAAGCGGTGTACTACAATATCAGTGCTTAAACCAGGCATATCTTCATAAGACCATGCGAAGACATCCTTGAATTCCTGCAATAATTTGATAAGATTCTACCTTGTTCCCTCGGCTATACATGTTCCAATATTTACCATTTTCCCTTTCTCCAAAGTCACAGTCTCTACTGCTTCCTTATTAGGCCAAATTTGTCTCTCCTCCTGCTCTACCATTCTTAACAAATCAGGAGATAAGTCACCGTCTGTGTCATCTTCAAAATCCTGTAATTTTTCCAAGCATATGTCTTGCTCAAAAGGATATTTCGAATCCATGGCGGCGTTGCTCAAGTCATTGATATCTAGAGACCTGTTGCAGTTTAAGAAAATACGGATAGAATGAATGAATTTGTAAATGGATAATTGTATGTATGATAATGACGAAAGAATGATCGAAAAACAAAGAAAGGAAATGTTTGCTTCAAATGATGGTGAAAATGCATTTTATTGATGTAACAATACTTGAACATGCGCCTATTTCACAAAAGAAATCTTGTTGCTCTTAGGCTTAAAGCAACAAGTGTGTCCTAGACATTACTCTGAATAAGCCCTAAATACTACAGGGATTTCCTCTGCAGTCCAATTGTTCAAGATGCTTTCCGGTTCATGAGGCTGAATATTTGATAACATTTCTCCTTCAACTGCCTCCTCAGATATGGCACTAATGCAGACATCACCCAACATTGCTGCGATGTCCTCTTCCTTTCGTGTCTTCGGCTCAGAGTGAATTACCCCTCCCAACACAAAGGTTTTGGATATGTGCGGAATTATCATGGGTTCCCACTTGGTTTCCTCCCCACTCAAACGAACGCGTCTTCTTTCTTGCCTCTTTTCTACCTCTTTCTTCTTTTGTCTTGCATCTGGCCTAAATCCCAGGCCAAAGTGAACTTGTTTTTCTCTCAACGTCGGGGCTGCCATTCTCCCCTGAAGGTACTTTCCAAGTCCTCTTCCTGGTAAAGCGCCTTTCCCCACGGTCATTTTCAATCCCATTCTGGTAGTCTTGGAGATTCTCGATTTCAAGATTCTGTTTCCTTCCATAATAAAAGTTGCATTCACGAACTCGAGAGATTGAAAAGAGCATTCAGCTGCCTCGTCGTTTATCTCCAAGTACGGCATATCACTAGTCACAACTGCAATAATGTCCTCCTCAGCTTTTATCGTTACCAGCCGGCAATCCGCTACCAACTTCACCTTATTATGTAATGATTAAGGTACTGCCCCTAACGAATGTATCCATGGTCTCCCTAATAAGCAGTTATAGGAAGGCTCAATGTCCATCACTAGAAAATCTACTTCGTAAGTAGTTGGGCCAATTAGTAAGGGTACCTCAATCCTCCCCATGACTCTTCTTTGGGTGCCGTCAAACGCTTTTACTATGCTCTGCCACTCCTTCATGTGCAAACTGTCCACTGGTAATCTGTTTAGGGTGGACAAGGGCAATACATTTAATGCAGACCTGTTTTCTATCAAGACCCCTGGTAGCATATGGCCTTTACATCTAGCAGTAACGTGCAAAGCCTTGGTGGATCCTCTACCACCTGGTGGTATTTCATCGTCATTAAAATAAATGAAGTTGTCCGCACTTATATTGCCAATCAATCGATCTAATTTATTAATCGAGACGTCACTGGCGATGTAGGCTTCTTTTAAAACTTTCATCAGCGTGTTCCTGTGTACTTCTGAGCTCTGAAGTAAAGCTAACACGGATATGCGCGCTGGTTGTTTATGCAGCTGTTCTACCACACAATATTCACTGTGTTTCAGAAATTTTAGGAACTCTTTAGCTTCTTCCTCAGTCACTGGTTCCTTGGTTCTCGGCTCAGGCTCAACTGGCTTTTCTTTCTCCTGTTCCACTATTAGAGCTTTCCCCTTTATTAAGTCGTAGCGTCTCCCACTTCGAGTATGGAAGCCTTCATCTAAATCCTCCTTCATCATATTATTCGAGTTCTTTTTTTTGTGACTGCTACATTACACTCATAATTCCAGGGAACGTCTTTACTATCTTTGTAAGCAAAGGCAGTGGGCCTCCATATTATTACTTTTGGCACTACCTGCGTGTCCGCCTCATTGTTAGCCGAATTCTCCTTCCTTAGGATCACTGCATCGCATTCGGTGGTAGGCCTTCATATTATCACTTTTGGTGCTACCCGTATCCCTACTTTATCACTTTTGGGACGCGCAATAATGATCATCGGAAGGTTGACTTTCAAACTTTTTACTGTTGACTCTGACGCGCATATGCTCCTCTCTTCTATGCCTTCATCATAAAATTCGACTTCTTTATTGTTCATTAAACTTTGCACCAGAGTTATGAATTCCCCGCAATTCTGAATCTCATGCCCTAACTCCTGATGGTGCTCACAATAATTCGTCAGCTCTTCTTGACTCTTTTCCGCAATAATTAATCCATATTTGACCATTTCTTTCCAGACCAATCTTAAGGGAGTCTTAACCTCCGCGACACTTGCTTTGATTCTTTTTTCTGAACTTTCACTAATTGCGTTGACTCGCAATTAGCGTGATTGGGTAAAGGATTTCTTACGTTTGGCATGTCATCCAACTCGACCACACCCATATTGATAAATTTCTCCACCAATTTCTTAAAAGCCAGGCAATTCTCTATTGAGTGTCTCGTAATTCCTGCATGGTATTCACACTGTGCATTCGAGTCATACCACTTGGGATACGGAGGTTGCATTGGTTTTAGATGATAAAGGGGACACAATATGCGCGTCGAACAGGGTTTGATATATCTCCTTGTACGTTATTGGAATCGGTGTGAATTGGAGTTTCTTATTATTTTGTCTTGAGCTGCCAGGTTCTTTCTTGGGTAACCCCTGCTGCCCCGTGGCCGTTGCTTTCGGCTGATTAATGGTGATTGACTTCGGGTGTCCTATGCTCGCGTTATTCACCTCACTTTCTTTCTTCCTTGGGGCATTCTTTTGGCACTTGCCCCTGTCTCGATCCCTTTGCTTTTTATAATGTTCTCGACCATTTCTCCGGTCGTTACGATGTCTGAAAAGCTTCTGGTTACACTTCTTAACATATGCATGAGGAATGAGGCTTTCTGTGCATGGATGAAGAGTATTGTGGTCTCTTTCTGCAGAAGTGGTGGCTGGACTTGGATGGCAACCTCCCTCCACCTCTGTGTATATTGCTTAAAGCTTTCATTCCTTTTTTACCATGTTTTGAAGAGTGATCCTATCGGGGGTCATGTATGTTACGTGACTGTACTGCTCCAAGAATGCTTGAGCCAAATATTTCCATGAACCAATTTTGGCGCGACTCAACTGATTGTACCGTTTGGCTGTAGCTCCCACCAGGCTATCTTGGAAATAATGAATCAGTAGTGGGTCATTATTAGTGTATCCCGTCATCCTTCTACAAAAAATAGTAATATGAGTCTCTGGGCAGCTTGTCCCATTGTACTTCTCGAACTCAGGCATCTTAAAATTGTACGGGAGCACCAAGTCGAGGACCAAGCTTAAATCATTGGCATCTATTCCCTGACATTTACCAGCATTTTCTATAGCTTTAAATTTCTCCTCCAACCACTTATATTTATCTTTTAGCTGCTTTGGTAATTCCACTTTTGCCCTTTCAGCTATTTCATCCAAATTAGGGACATTGGGATTGATTGGACTTTCTTCTGGGTTGGTACCCGAACCCGTCGGGAGGTGTGTCGGTATTGCGGTATCAGCCTGATGTTGTGGCCTGATAGTGACAGATGCCCTTTGCGGATACATATCCAGTGGCATTTGGGTGTTCAGCATGGTGAGAGTGGGGTTATCACTATCGTTCATTGAGCTAGTAGCAATGCCCTTTTCCTTCTTACGTTCTTTAACCATCAATTGCGTCAGCTGGTTTATCATGTTATTCTGGGATTCTTGCATTCGCTCCATCATGTCCTGTTGGATTTTGGCCAGCTGCTCCTGTAGTTGTGCTTGTCCTTTCATTTGATCCTGGATTTCTTTTTGCATTTGTTCTAGTCTTTCCATTCTTTGATCCATTATTTTTGTTTTGCCTCTTGTACCGTAGTGATGTTCCAGGGTAGCTGCCATAGTTTTAGGGTCCTTTTGTGAGATTCAATGTGTATGATGCAATGTAATGCTGATGTATGAGATGTTTGCAAAAAATATGTTAATTTCAATTCAATTTCCATTAGAATAGCTTTTCTAGAAAATAAGTTTCTTCACATAAAATGGATTACATATAAGGCTTGACCCTAATACTTAAAGCCTTGACTTTCTCAAGAAGCCAAGCTAACTCTCGACCTCTCTCTGACTCTGACTCGTACATCAAACTTAATACATCAGCTCGAACTGCCAAAGTTTGTAAGTGATCCGCCACCTCTCGTATTTGAGCCACGGCTTCTCCCATAACATAATCCCGGCTTCTGACTTGGCTCTGAGAGTGATGCAGTTGTTGCTTCCATCGCTTCTCATTGGCTTCAAAAAGTTCTTCCCGTAGCTCATAACCATGTAAGGCAGATTCTAGCTCTTCAATTTTTGCTTTCATTTTTTCAATTTTTCTCAAACTAGCCTTCAATTCGGCTATGGAATTACGGCTACGATACTGATACAGTAATCTTTCCAATTCTGAGACCCGAATTTTTAATTTCTCTTTCTCATTTTGACTTTCCATCAAATCTTTTTTCAGGGCATCTTCTCGCTCGTAGGTATCTCGGAGTTTCTTTTCCCACTGACCCGCTCTGTTCTTTTCCTCTTTAATTTCTTGACGCCATTGCTCTGACGTTTTTCCAAGTCCCGCAGTTCTCATCGACCTTCGTAGCTTCTTGTAGTCAGTCTTCAAACCATCCAAATCTTCTTCAACTTTAGTCTTCCCTTTCCTCAACTTCTCGGCTTCTAGTTTTTAAATATCGACATCCAAACCTAGCTGCATTTTCTCTTCCTCTAGTTATTCTATCCTTTTTCTTAATTCCCGGTTCCTTTCCTCAAAGTCCTGTTTGATGATTTCAAGCTCGGAAGGGATCACCCGCAAGTGCTCTTCTAGTGATCGGGTGTTTTCTTGGTCTGATGTGGGAATTTTATCATCGATTCTTTGACTTTGCCACCGGTCATACTTAGGGGTTGTCATCAGATTGGCAGCGAACCTTTTCATTCTATGAATTCGGCTCCAGGCATTTGATATCTCACGAACTCTCCTCTTGTAATTTTCTCCTTTATATTCAAACTCGCGCTGGGCTAACCCTTGTGTTGGCGGCGTAAATTATCTCGATCTATACTGTCTTAACACGAGGAGAGGAGCGTACCCGATAGCTCCCCATATTCCGAGCATGGGGACATAATCAAGGTCTCCACACCTATATAAGATTTCGTCAGGAATCATCCAAGGAGCTCTCCACTCTACATGTTCTTCTTGTAGGCTTTACAAAATCATCATCTAGCTTTCTTTCGTGATATCGTCTTGTTTAGGCGTAGCTACCATATTTTTTAGTGGAGAATAGTCCTCGGAGAAGATTAGACACAATACCTTTTCCATTTTCCAAAAATGACCGTAAAACCATGCTAGTAAGAGTTGGGCGCAACTGATTAATCTCCCTTCGCCCGCTCTTCAGCACGCGCTTAGGGACCTAAAAGTTTCGGCAAGAATCGCAGGAATAGGAGTGACCCCTCTGTCTAATTTGTCAAATAGATCAGACACCGCCTCGCCTACATATCCTAGAGTTTTGGGGAAGATGACCAGTCCATAAATGCTCAAAACTAACACATCAACCCTCTTCTTTTCCTCAGGATGTGCTATGTTCAAATCTCTCAGATCTCTCTAAGGGATGCACTTACAATCTCCCTTTTGTTTTGTCCGGGTCGTAACCCACTGCTCGCTCATCCCCGTAATATTCATTAGCTTTTTTGTGAATGTGGGGACATTAACGGCTCTCAAATAAGCCTTATCAATTTGAATTCTCGGGCAACGGAGCAGGGCTATGTACTCTTCTATGGTAGGAACCAAATCCACTTTCCCAAAAGTAAAGCAACTGTAAGCAGGATTCCAAAACTGGGCCATTGCTCGAAACAAGTGCTGGTGTACCTTGATGTCAAGTAGATAAGGCAAATCGCCATAATGATAGTAGAATAGTTGCTTGATCCTGTCGTCCCATTGACTCCAGATTTCCCTCATTTCTTGAAGATTATTTTGAGTTACGCTGATGCGTGTGTAATCCCACAACTCTGATATGTATCCCTCTGTAAGGCTTTCCCCTTTCTCTTGTTGTACTGTCTCGGCCCATATCCGGACGGCCGCATTGTCTTCCACTTTATCAAGAAACCCCTATTCAGCAATCGAATGTGAATCAACACCCTTTTGATGAATATGCCATGCAAAAATAAAGATGAAGCAAGTCATTATTTCATACACAATAAGCAGCAAATGAAATACTTAATCTGGTAACTGCTACGGTTCGACATGGCTCTATCTAGGGTGGTTCTTAAGGTTCGCTATATGGGGTTCGATTCTGGAGTAAAGGTACCTGAACCAGCAGATTCCTCAATCCTCACCCATTATAGGCTCATATGGACCGAGTTCGATTCAGGGGAATACATTTCCCTATGGCTGCACGGAGATGAAAATCTCACGAAGACATAGGTACAGATGTATCCCGAAAGCGATCCACTATCTTGCATGGAGGTGAAAACCTCATGAAAGAGTAGCTTCTCACTCCCACTTAAAAGGGTGTGACCCAACGGTCATGCAATATGATGAAAAAATATTATACGAGACTCGAACCACATAATCAGATAAGATGACGCAAGCAAATGCAATAAAAAGAATTGTATTTTTCAAATCAAATTTTCAACTTTCGACATAAGGATAATTTTTCAAATCAAATCTTCAATTTTTGACAAAAGGACAGAAATTAATCAATCTTACAGCTTGACTCTCAACAAGTCCCCAGTGGAGTTGCCAAGCTTTCGAAACCATCCATTTTTGGAAAAGGCGAGAATCGAACTTGGGTTTTGAAAATGAAAACAGGAGTCGCCACCGATCTTTATTTGGTGTGATTGGATCACCTCTATTTTAATAAAGCGTTCTGGTTTACTAAAACAATGTTTTTGGTCCGTGAAGTTTTGAGAAATCGAGTTCGGGAGTCGGTTACGTGCGAGGAAGGGTTAGCACCCTCGTTACGCCCAAAATTGGTACCGATTTGATTAATTAATGTCCTCGATGTCGAAGGTTGAGAATTTTAAAAAGAATTTAAATAAAATCGATCTCTTTCGGAAATTTTTTGCGTTTTTGAATTGAATCAAGATTTTCTTATTCCGAAGGCATAAAATATCACATCCAATACTTTAGGACACGATAGTTTAAATCCTCGAACCCAAGATCATCTCATAAATTTTCTCAAAATGAATATCAAGATTCTTTCGTTTTGAAGAAATAAAATATCACATCCAATACTTTAGGACACGACAATTTACATCCTCGAATCCAAGATCATCTCATAATTTTTCGAGACTCATGCATAAAAATGTCAAAAAGGTATTCGAGTATTTGTTTAAAAGATATTCGATTATTTAGATTAAAGAAAGAAGATTGCAACCCAATGCTTTAGGGCACGATCTCTCGAATTTCTGAATAAGGAATCTTATCTTTACGAGAAGAAATAATTTTGTATCGAGCAAAATCAACGTAACACAAGTTTATAATAAAATGTAAAACAAATTATAGTACCGATATGCATAGCAACATGGAATTAAATGCGTTAATATGAATAACAATATAAAGGACGAAAATAGAACAAAATAAACGAGTCAGGATGATGATAATGGAAAGTGGAAATAAGAACAATGAATAATAATAAAATTATTATAAGTATAAATACGGAAAGAAAATATAATTATGATAGTAGTAATAATAGTAAAGAAATAAGAATGTAATAATGAAAGTAATAATAAAATGATAAAATATATAATAAACATAACAAAAATAAGAAAGAGTTAGCAAGGATAATTATGATAAAAAATAAAATCATAATGATATGCTAGTAACATAATAGTAGCGAAAATAATAAAAATAATAGTAGTGGTAATAACAATAAATAATAAATATAATAATATATACAAAATATGTATAAGATATAAATATAGTAATAATAATAATAATAGTATAGTAATAAAAAAAAGATAACAATGATAGTAATAATAATAATGATACTAATAATAATAATGATAACAATATATTAAAAAACATAATTATGGTAATAACAATGAAAGGACTAAAGAGATGGTAAAATAACTAAAAAAAGATCAAATTGTATTTAAGACGAAAGTTCTGGGTCGATTCGAAATAAAATAAAAGGGGAAAGGGCTTATATGGAATTCGCACAAGGGAACAGGGGTCCAAAGAGGATATTATTCCCCATATCCCCAGTATGCACCGTTTGTCGAGGACCAAACTGAGACCGAAAACAAATCCAGCAGCTAAAATCATGAAATAAAAATAATGACTCAATCAAATCTCAGTACAGATAGGGGGGACCAGATGCGCAAATTTCCTTTTAAGGGAAAAATGCACGGATCCAGTGCACAGGTCGGGTTGACGCGCGGACCCTCCTCTCTTCAAACGGCGCCATTTTGGATCCTTTATAAATACCAAAAGAAAAAAAAACTTTTAAAAATGAATCAGTTTCAAACCCTTTTCAAAAAAAAAAAAAAATTGCTTTAAAATTCTCTCAACTCCCTCTCTCCCTTGCCAAACTTCGATCAGTGTCCACCGTGGATCCGCTACCGGCCACCATCGCCTGCCACCGCGTGGAAGGTAGATTTCCCCGCCTTTTTTTTTATATTATATAAACTGATTTTTTAAAGAAAACTTAAATAAATAAATAGAATGGGTTTATATATATATGTATAGCTTCAAAAAAAATAAAACAGAAATAAACCTTGATACTTTGTTTCTTGATTTCTTATTTGTAAACTGATATTGATTTTTGCTTCTAAATGTTTGCAACTGTCTGGATTCAAAGTTCCTTTTTTATTTCTTTTTTCTGATCGAAAAAAAAGAAGACTCTTTTCATTGATTTTCCTTGGCTTTATAGTCGAGAGATACAACTCTCCCTTTTATTAATCTATTATTTGTTCCATGCTTCTCTGTTTCTTTGTTTCTCTATTTTCTTTGCAGGGCATGGGCGAAGATGCGGGCAATGGAGGCCGAGGTGTATGGGGCGCTGATAGGGCAGAGGCGTGTGAGACCGAGGCGTGGGGAAGGGCACTAGAACGATGCTCGTGGGCACGGAGAACGACGCGCATGGGAAGTCGACGTGCGTATGAGGGACGCGTGGATCTGAAAAGGCGCACGTGGGAGTGGTAGACGAAAGGTCGACGGTGCGCATCTTTGGGGCACCTTAGGGTTTTTGACTTCTGTTTCTGTTTTTTTCTTTGGAAATGGGCTCATGTAGATTGGGCTAGGTTGTTGGATTAGCTGATTTTGTTTGTACATGGACTGTTATTATTGGGCTTTTAAATTTTTATTAGTTTTTTAATGGGCCCCGGGTTTTGTAATTGGGCCGGGCAAAAATTGGTTATTACAGGGGTTACGTACTGAGTTTATGAAAACTCACCCTTCTATTTATTCTGTACAGGTAATCCCCAGACATAGGCGGATTGGTGCAGCAGGGGACTCGTCTGTGGCCACACGATTCCTTCTATACTGTTTGATACTTAATCATGATTTTAAGTTTATGTGGGTATTTTTCTATAATAATGGCCTCTACGGATTTTTGGTTTAAATTTGGATTTTATACTGCTTTATGTTTTATAACTGTTAGTGGTAGGAGAAACTCGGGTTTTCAAAAAAGATGAATGTTTTATCAAAATACTACGCACACGCAAACTATTTTAAAAGCTTCCGCAAAGTATAACATTTTGGGAAATAAATGACAATTTGTAAATAAATAACGTTTTGAAAAAAAAATGACACAAATTGGATTTAACATAAGATAATGAAATGTGGTTTGAACGGAGAAAAGGTCTTAGCGTCGTTGCGATTTCAAAAGCACTATCACCTGACATCGCCAGATTTGGCCATAACGTCTAGGATGGGTTTGGGGTGTTACAAACTTGATCTATGGATTCCCCTATTATATTTGACTCTAATCTAGTAGATTTATGTCGTCCTATTTCTAGGATTACATGCAACTCCACTCAACTATGTCAGATCTACTCTTAAATAGGGACTTCTGCTCTACTGAAATAAGCACATCAATCATGAATTAATATCCTGAAAACATTAAAACATGGAATAAGTACACATAATTGAGATCAAGAAATCAAGTATTTATCATGAAATTCAGAAATTAAATAACAAGATCCATCATAGGTTTCATCTTCCCTAGGTATCTAAAGACTTTAGTTAATACTTTGGGAGGAAAACATCTCAAAATTAGGAAAACAACAAAACATAAAGAAACCCAAAAATTTCTAGAGAAATTGAATGGAGATCTTTAATCTTGAAGGAGTTCCTGCTTCTGAGTTGAATTCGTTGGCGTTCTTCGAGTATATTCTTCATTCTTCTTGCCTTGCCCCATTTAGATCCTCTTCTAGTGTGTATTTATAAAGTTTAAAATGCTCAGAAACCCTAAAAAATGGCTTTTTCTGTGTGTTAGGGAAATAGGGTTTGAAATCGACCGTGTGGCCAGCCCGTGTGGCTTACACGGGCGTGTGCTCAACCCGTCTAGGAATGCCCAGGCTCTGTGGTTCCTAAAAATAGCTCATTTTGTTTAATTTTTGGCCCGTTTTCCGCTCCTTTTGCTCCCCTATGCTCTTTAATTATAGAAACATGAAATTAAAGTATTATGAGTGTCTAATTATGAGTGTCTAATTCACTAAATTAAATAATAAATCATCCAAAAACACATCAAGAATGTGATTAAAACATGTTTCTTTTATGGCTTATCAAAGTACAAGTCTTGGACTGTTATAATTATGTCAGTACAAGTATATGGGTTTGCTGTTTCTGAGTCTTAGGGAGTTTTGGTGCTGGTTTTTGTTTTTTTGCTTCGAGGGCTGACTAACTGAGGGGGATTTTGGGATTATTGGGGTGCTTTTGTGGTTATCCGTTTGAGTGTGGTTTTTGTTCATGGGTGTGGGTCTGTTTGCTAGGGGGTAGGGTGGCATTTGTCAGTATGTTACTACAATTGCGGTATTGTAATACCTTGATTGAGCAAAAAAAAAATGACATGCTAATAACGGATCAATACGATATTAATAAACATGCTTAACATTTATTTGGTTTAACAGTAATAGTAGACATGTATTGTTTACATATCATGCTTATAACAGTAATAATTTAGTCACTTACATTATAAATTTCAAATATACATATTATCAAGAATTCGATTGAGTGAAATAAAACTCTAAAAGTAAATTTATTTCAAATGTTAGGATAAATCAAGAGATGAAAAGTAATAATAAAGTAGAATAGAAAAGGTGGTATTCATACACCATAACTAAGAAGGTGAGGTAAAAATAGTAAAAAGTAAGAGCATGAATAACTCATGGACAATGGCTGTCCCACTAGCGAAATTAAGGATGAAGAAACCGACAATCTTTATATCAATACTTGTCATCGTCACTCACCAAATTAGTCTCTATTCTTTCCTTCAATTATTTGAGGAGCGCAAAGCAAAGTAAACTCAAATTAATGGCCTGAACTAACAATTTCACCACTTTTTATATGGAAATATTTGTTCTGCTTTAATCACATGCCTTGACCACTATTTTTGGCTTTTCGAGCTTCTTATAGATAGATGCAGAGATATATCGAGTAGAATTAATGAAAAATTTTTGAGTTAATAAGTTTCATTTTATTTGATTTGAATTTTTTCTGAATCAAGTGAAATAGAATTTGAGTCGAGTCGAATCTAATAAAATTATTCGAGTTAAATTAAAAAATTAAATATGTCAAATTAAAATTTTATTTATTAAATCGAAATTTATTTTTTAAATCGAATCGAATTTTATAAGCATCTAAAAACAAGTACTTGATATAATCAAGTTAAGAGTATTTTAGCAAAACAAAACATCTCCTAAGAAATAAAATTTTAAAACACTTAAATTAATTTTTGAACCATCAATCAAATTGCAACTAATTTTTGTACAACATTTTGAAGTTCAACCTTAATATTTATAATCAATCTTTTGAGTTTTTAAAATATGGTGATGTTAATAAAATATATGTAGTTATTTAAGTTTAAATTTGATAATTTTTTATTAGATTAAATTAATAAAATAAATAAACATTTAAAGCTAAAGTTTCTTAATATTTTCTTGGTGTATAATTTATCATTATAGTTTAATTTAAGGAAAATTTTCTATTTTCATCTTTAATTCCTAACTCTTATGTGTCATATTTGGCCTTATTATATGTTTTATATAATTTATAATATTAGTTTAATTTAAAACAAAATATATCTGTGAGTTTTTTTTTTATTTCTGTAATTGAATTATTCTAGAAGAAGAGAAATTTATTTTGATTACTTGATTATACTTATAGGTGGAGCACAACTTGATTTGATACTAATTATTGGAAGATCGGGTTTGGAAAACACGGAAAATAGGTTTAAGGGAAAAATTAAAGTTTAAAAATTTTATGGTTTATGAAAATTAATTATTTGACGGTTGTCCGTTCAATAATGTCCTCTTCAAGATTCGAACTTAAACCATTTTCTTAAGACTACAATGTGGGTTACTACTGCACTTAACATTTATTGAAAAATTACAAATTTATTTTAATTTATTACATTACAATTTATTTATGCACCAACATAAATAAATATATAACTTAATTTAATAAAAAATAATCAACTTAAATTTTAGATTAGTCAAAATTTCAGGACTCGTCGCAATAAAAATAAATAAAATAATAGGCATTTTATTTGAATAAAAATAAAATCATATATAATATATTAACAATGATTTAATTATACATTAAAGTATATAAAAGATTATAATATTCAATAATAAAAGGGCAGCCAGTTATATATTTTACTTCAATTTAAGGGTAATTAAAATAAATAATATTTTTACTAGAAAGATAAAATAATTGATTTATTGATTGTTAGTTAGATTTTAGAAGAATGAATAAATTTATATTTTATAAGTGGAAATATCAATATTTAATTTAATAAAAATGAAATTTTACTTTAACAAAAGACATTAGATTTAATGGCAATAAAAATAATTATTATTTTATTTTAATAAACAAACAATGAATAATACAAATTTATGAACAATAATTTCTTTTTAATATAAAAATAAAAATAAATGATGAAGAAAAACATTAAAGTTAAACCAACGACTTGCCTTGGTTTTTTCTTCATCAAATGTTTTGTGCTTTCAAATTCTCAAACCTGTGTCTGTGATCATTTCCACTCTTTCTTCTTCACTTTTCACCTTTTCTTGTGTTCTCTCAATTAAGGGAAAAAAACCTGCCAACTTTGGGCGAAATCAACTAGGTACTAATTTTAAGTGTAACGAGGGTGTTAATAATTTCTCATACTTAATTGACTTCCAAACCTATTTTCTGAATTTTGTAGACCAAAAATCATCGTTTTAGTAAATTTAAGCTTTTATTAAAATGATTAAATTACGAGGTGATCCGATCACACCTAAATGAAAAGAGACTGGTGGCAACTCTCATTTTTTATTTTTTAAAATAACAGTCGACCTTCAAAAAAGGTTTCGACAGATGAAAAGGAAGTAGGGAGAACATTCTTATGGTTTATTTAATATATTATCATATGTGTGATATCTTATTAATTTGTTGATTTCATATATTATTCACAAGGACTTCAATATATTTGTTCCACACAAACTTATGAAAGGAAAAATATATTCACTTGACATTAATAAGTTATATTTTATAATAAAAAAACATAACCCTATTTACGAAATATAACAACCTTTATTAATAATATTTTCCTAATATTTTCTCTACGCGTAACTTTGTCTTAACTCACAAATTAATACTTAAATTATGTTATTTATTTTCATCTTCCTGCTTAAACATTTTTTTATCACAAGTGTACATAAATTACTTACTCCTAAAATTCGTATCTCCATTAATCAAACTATTAAATCTATTTATAAAAAAGATTAACTCACAAATTACTACTTAAACAATACTCTTTTTTACCCAAGTTGATATCTAAACTTTTTTTTTTATAACAAGTGGCACATAAACTATTCTTTTGTTACCCATTTGACACTAAATTGCTAAATTAATTAAAAAGTTCCAACCAATTATAGAATGCCAATCATATAACCTTTAAAAATATATTTTTTAATTCTTTTATTTTCTTTTACATTGTTTCTCTCTCTTTTTTTTTATATATTTTTTCTCATTCCTTTATAATACCAGCAATGTTCGAAATTGGCCCACATGAGGTTGAAACGCTGGCAATTAATTTTGTTTTGTGACTTCATCACCTACTTGACAGGATTGAAAAAAGTCTTTCATTAGTCAAAACTAGTGTTTTCAAAACTATACCAAATCAGTCAGTTGTATAGGAATTCAATTTGGAGATAGATGTTGAATCAATTGACTTGCAAACCAATACAAATAAATTGGACCAAGCTAAAAAACCAAGTTAGTTGAACCAATTCTCTCTATTATTTATTTATTTTTTTATGAATTTTAATATAAAAATATATTGATGTATTTATTTCTTTAATAATATATATGATTAAATCAAAATTAAAGTTCCAAGTATATGTAATAACCAAATTTTGCCCGGGCCCGTCAGAAACAATCGAGGCCCATCAATCAATAAAATCCAAACCAAATAAACAAACAGAATAATAAAGTCCAAAATCACTGTCCAAATGTCCAAATTACAAGCCCGAAATTAAGCCTAATAAGAAAAACAATCCAGTCTCTTTTACAAACCAATTTTAAATACCCAAAACAGATATTACAAAAGCCCAAATTTAGATGTCCAACTACGGGCCCAATTAGACCCAGAAAAACCAAACCCAGCAAACAAAACAGGCTCAAGGTTTAAGCGGCCCAATATGGCCCAAAGACTTAACAGGATCAGAGAACCCTAGGGTTCCTTCCTTCCCCCACCAGCCGCCGACCCTTCATTTACACACCACCGCGCGCGTCTGCCACACGCACCCCTTGCTACCACGCGCCTTTTCGATCTTCGCGCAGGCCCACGCGCGCCTTTCACAGCGCCATTCCCCGTGCCTCGGTCGAACACCCGTTGCTGCTGCAGCACCACTACGTACACCGACCAACGGCTTTAGCATGCCTCTGCTTTGCCCATACCCTGCAGACAAAAAACGAAACGAGCAACAGAAAGCATGGAACGAAGCAAAGAATAACAGAAAACAAGGAAATGCCTTTGTGAATCGGATATAAAAACGAAAATGATTGTAAATTTGAGGGCCCTTTTCTTTTTACAAAAAAAAAAACACGAGAATACTATCAGCAATCAAGGAAAATATCAGAAAACTTAAGGTTGATTTTGTTTTCATCTTCATTTACTGTCGTTTTATTTTATTTTTTTATTTTTACTATCTCAAAGCTTTACAAGTAATAATAATAACGAGTAAAAAGGGGATCAACATTACCGGCCTTCTCATCTTTCTCCGTCGCGTGGTAGCCGATCCATCTCCCCTATCTGATATTGCAAACACACGAAAACCCAGGAATCGGTACAGATTCCAGTGAAGGTTTCAAAAGGCAGTAAAGGGAGTTTTCATACATATTTTCTTCTGTTTTGAAACTAAGCATTTTTATGTAAGAATGAACGGAGGGACCTCACCTGAGCCCGTGGACGCGTCGTCGGAGAACACGTGCCGCCGTCGCAGATCAGATTCAGGGGAAGAGGGAAAAGGGTTCTTGGCTAATTTTTCGGGGCATCAGGACACGGGTTTTCAAAAATGGGTTTTGAACAGGGGTGAAATCCCCTCCTCGCGCGTCGCCGGCCACCAAGGTGATGGAGGTGCGGTGATCGGCCAAAGGAAGAAGACCCGAAGGTCGGGAATAAAAAGGGAAGAAAAAAGATGTTGGCTGCTTTTTTTTCTAAGAAAATCTTAGGGTTAAAAAAATCTGAAATTTTGGGAAATATCAGCCTTTATGAACATCAAGCAAATGGCACCGTTTAGATACAAGGGGAGCCATGTATATCCCTTAAAAGGGGATATTTTTGTGAAGAAACCTTCCCCATTTGCGTTATTCAATTGGCCTTTTTTTGTTTTTTATTTTTACAGATTTTACTCGTACGTTTCTCTAGAATTTCAATTGGGTCCTTGACCATAAATGCGCATAAGAAGGTCGGGAATATTGCCCCGATTGGTCCCTCTGTCTTAGTGCGTTTCTTAATTTAGGCCCAAAATTTCACTCCAATTTTAATTCAGTCCTTAATCTGTTGATTATTTTTAAAAAAAACCTTAAATTTGTTATTTATTTATCAACTTTAATATTTTATATACATTAGTTATTTTGGACTGTTTCATTTATCATACTAAGTATTTAAATTACTTTGCATATTATTTATTTTGAACCTTTTATACTATTTTGAATTGCTTTACACATTATTTATCCTTCAATATTTATTACTATTATATTTATTATCACTACTTCTTACCATTACCATCATTATTATTATTTATTTATTTTAAAGTTTTTGTATATTATTATACCTTATGTATATAATTGTTTTTAAACTCTACGTTATCTTAAATCATTTCAAATATTATCTACTTTATTTTTATGTGTTTTTTTGCTTAAAATTGATTTTTATTAATTTATTTTTCTTCATTAAAATTGTTTTACGTATCATTATTTTTACGATTGTTTAGTTCGTTGTTCTTTGCCTATTAATATTAGTATTTAAATAATGTAAGTTGTGTGGTTATCGTTCTTATATGCATTATGAACTGTTTATTCGCATCTTCATATCTTTGACATTATTATCGTCATTATTGCTTATTTTATTGTTTTATTATCATCATTATTATTCATGCATGTTAATCTTTTAGATTAATGATTCCAATGTTATGTATTGTGTGTATTATATCATTATGGCACCAAATTCATGTCATATATATTTGTTAAATTTCGTTGGGCATAACCTAAAATCTTTATTAATTTCATTAAAAATTAAAAAGTTTTCAAATAAGGTAATATTCTATGTTTGAAAATTCGAGAGATCGTACCCTATGTGTTGGGTTTCGGTTCTCTCACTTCGCCAAATATCGAATGTCCTTTTGATAGTTTTATGCATGAGTCTCAGGGATTAAGAGATGATCTTGGATTTGAGGATTAAAATCGTCGTGTCCTATGTACTGGATGTGATATTTTATTCTCTCAGAACGGGAAAATCGTAATGTTCAATTCGAGAAAATTCAAATATTTCCAAAAGAGGTCAAATTTTAAATTCTTTCAAAATTTTCAAACTTTCGACATGGGGACATTAATTAATCAATTTGGTACCAATTGTGGGCGTAACGAGGGTGCTAACCCTTCCTCGCACGTAACCGACTCCCGAACCTATTTTCTCAAATTTTCGTAGACCAAAAACATTGTTTTAGTAAATCAAAATATTTTATTAAAACAAAGGTGATCCGATCACACCTAATAAAAGGTCAGTGGCGACTCCCGTTTTCCATTTTCAAAACCAAGTCGATTCCCGTTTTGTCAAAAAATGGTTACGACAGTATATATTTGAACCATAATTAAAGTTTCAAGTGTATAATTGCACCAAATTAAAATTCATACTTGACCAAAATGCTATTCAAAGAATTGTGAAAATAGAACATCGATAATGGCAATGTATTTGATAAACCATAATTTACACATATTTTAACCTCATACTTGGCTTAATTTTAAATGATTTTCCATTGAATTTGATGAATTTGATGCTCCTAATCTCTTAATTTCATGTTTTATACTCAGGAGACCTTAGGGAGTCGAAAAGAATGATAAACGGGCCAAAAAGGGACAAAATAGGCCCACCTTAGAAACTCACACAGCCTGGGCTATCAAACACGACCGTGTGTTTCGAGCAAAAATAGAACACAGCCTGGATCAACGTACACGGGCAGACCACATGGATGTGTGTGGCGAGCAGAAGCGAGCACGGCCTAAGGCTATCAAACACGGGCGTGTCCCTACTGTATCAAAGTTTAATTCTATTTGGAATAGGGTACTTGTGGGCCAAGTAAGGCATCCCAAAGCCTATATAAACACCCTAAGGGATGACCTAAGGGCGACGCTGAACAGGAGGGAGAAAATACTCGAAGACAGCCATCAGGAGCAGCTCAGAGAAGGATCTCCATCAAGACTGAAGATCACCCATTGAATTCTTTAGAAGTTTTTGGGTTTCCTATGTTTTGGTGTTTTTCTTACTTTGAGATGTTTCCCTCTATCTTTATGAATTAAACTCCCTAAATACCTAGGGAGGATGAAACCTAAAGCGAATCTTATTACTATTTGATTTATAAGATAAATACTTGTTCTTATTCTTAATTGTGGATTTTTATTCTTGTTTTGATAATTCAGGTTATTGATTCAAGTCGAATGTGCTTATTCAGTGGAGCAAAAGTCCCTGTTTAAGAGAAGATCAACACAATTAAGCGGAGTTGATTGCAACCCTAGAAATAGGGCGACAAAAATCTTCCGGATTAGAGTCAAATCTAATAAGGGAATCCATAGATCGAGTTAATGCGACAATAGTGGTTTTAATTAGAAAGAGATTTCAATTAATCAACCTAGAGTCAGTTGTTAGTAGCCTCAAAAAAGGTATTAATATGATTTAGGGATTTCTACGGATTAATTCAAGTGAATAAATCATATGAATCAAAAGTAATAAGTGAAGTCTAGGTGGATTATTCCTTAGGTATTGCTTCCATCACATAAGTTGTCTCCAAGTATTTTCCCAATTTGTTCTTTGTCGAGTTTTTAATTAGTTTTAGTTTTAAAAGAAATCACTTCAATTCTTAGACTAGAAAATAGAAATATAGTAATTACTAGTACTCTTAGTCCTTGAGGATACGATATTACCGGTCTTACCATAACTATATTACTGTTCGATAGGTTCGCTTGCCTTTATTGTGATCGTAGTTAGTTTGAGACATCAAGTTTTTGGCACCGTTGCCAGGGACTAAGATATTAGGAACGCTTGATTTTTATTACTTTAGCATTCTTATTTTTATTTGCAATTTATTTTTTATTTTATTTACTGATTTTTCTTACTTTGACTCCGGTAGGTATCTCTAGTTTATGACTAGAAGAAACCCGTCGGGACCTCTAATTTTTGACAGTGAAATTGAAAGTACAACTCATAAAAACTGAAGAGAAATAAGGCGAAGCCTACAATACATAGAAGAAGAGCAAGAGGAAGATACCAATACTGCCAAGGAGATGGCCAATAATAATCCGCTGCCTCCTGTGGTTGCCGCAAACCCAATAAATCAGAATCCTACCCCTCGTACTATGTATGAATATGCTAAACCTAATTTAACAGGACTGAATCAAGTATTGTTAGACCTACTATTGCTGCAAATAATTTTGAACTGAAACCTAACACTATTTAGATGATTCAGCAGTTTGTTCAATTTGATGGTTTGTAGGATGAGGACCCAAACAATCACTTGGTAAATTTTCTGGAATTATACGACACATTCAAGATAAATGGCATTTCTGAAGATGCCATTTGCCTTGGGTTGTTTCCCTTTTTGTTAAGGAACAAAGCAAAACAGTGGTTGAACTCATTACCACGAGAATCAATCACTACATGGGACCAAATAACCGAAAAATTTTTACTTAAATATTTTTTACCAGCTAAAATGGCTAAGTTGAGGAATGATATCTCTTCTTTTGTGCAGATGGATTTAGAAACACTTTACGATGCATGGGAGAGATATAAGGACCTACTGAGACCATGGGTTACCGTTATGGCTACATGTTCAAACCTTCTATAACGGTGTGAACCCCTCAATGAGGCAACTAATTGATGTAGCTGCTGGCGGAACATTGAACAACAAGACACCTGAGGCTGCCTACAAATTTATCGAAGAGATGTCACTGAATAACTATCAGTGGCAAGTCATGAGAACAAAGTCGAAAAAAGCCGCCAGTGTTTTCAACCTCGACGTAGTGACAATGCTATCAAACCAGGTAGAGCTTTTAAATAGAAAGATTGATGGTTTGTATGGTTCTTCATAGGTACACCCAGTAATGCAGTGCGATACAAATGGAAGAGGGATGAACAATATAGAATACCCATCCTACAATCCTAGCATAGAAAGCGAACAGATGAACTATATGGGTAACAATTCTAGACCTCAAAATAACCCTTATCATAATACTTACAATCCAGGTTGGAGGAACCATCCAAATTTCACATGGGGTGGTCAAGGAAATCAGAGACAACAACCCCCTCCAGGCTTTCAACAGCAACCCTACCCACAAAAGAAAAAGCTAAACATTGAGGAGATGCTAACAAAATTTATCACGGTGTTAGAAACCTATTTCCAAAACACTGAAACAGCACTCAAAAATCAGTAAGCATCTATTCAAGGGCTCGAGAACCAATTAGGACAACTTGCTAAGCTCATATCTAAACGACCACAAGGCAGCTTACCAAGCAACATTGAAACTAACCCAAAGGAGCAAATTCATACCATTATTGCTCACGTTAGTGAAGGGTTAGATGAACCGAAATTGAGGTAAGAGAATGTTGTCAAAGAAGGTAAGGTTGAGATAAGCCATAGAAAACCAAAACCGGTAAGTACACAATACCGACCTCGTGTGCCTTATCCCAATGCGACAAAGAAAGACTGCATAGATGAACAATTTGGTAAATTTCTTAAACTCTTAAAAAATTACATATTAACTTACAATTTATTGAAGCTCTTTCGCAGATGCCCAATTCAAAGAAATTTCTAAAAGAACTTATGACAAACAAACGGAAGTTAACAAGGCGTCGCATGTGGAGCTAAATGCAGTGTGCTCAGCAATCTTGCAAAATAGATTGACACAAAAGTTAAAAGATCCAGGGAGTTTGACGATTCCTTGCTTAATTGGTGGATAATCTGTGCATAATGCTTTAACAGATTTAGGGGCAAGCATAAATGTTATGCCTTATAAAATGTTTAAACAACTAGGTCTAAGGAAACCCAAACAAACTAGGATGAGCATTCAATTGGCTGATATAACTATTAGAGTTCCTAGGGGTATAATCGAAGATGTACTAGTAAAAATTGATAAATTCATATTCCCAGTAGACTTTGTTGTTTTAGACATGGATGAGGACAATAATGCTCCTTTAATTTTAGGAAGACCCTTTTTAGCAACTGCTAAAACTAGAATTGATGTTGGTACAAGTGAACTCACACTTCGTGTAGGTGACAAAACGATCACTCTACAGGCTCTTGACTCAGGCAGGACATCAAGTAAAAAAGGTGAGAACATAAATTCTATTAATGACCATTTGGTTCAACCTTCTTTTCAGGAAGCATCACAAAATTACACAACTGAGCCATATCCTAGACCTCGTACCAACAAAGAAATAACTCATGAGGAGCGAAGACTTTAGATCAATGAACTAGACGAGTGGAAAACAAATGTTAAGAAGAAACCAAGAACACACGAAAAAAAATTGAGGCAACTCCATAACGAACCTAAAGATGAAGCAAATTACTTCAAGGTTGGAGACCGAGTTCTAATGGATAATACAGATCCTCATGTTGCCACTTCTGAACCTAATGAAATAACTCCTTTCTCGATACTTAATACTTTCCCATACGGTACAGTTGAGGTAACTCATTTTCAATTTGGCACCTTCAAGGTAAATCATTCCCGACTTAAACCTTATGTCAATACAATCGATAGCAAGAATGAGGAGGTTCAACTCCTCAAACCACCATGATTATGCGAATGAAAGGTAAGTCTAGCTTAAGAGTTTAAATGAGCGCTTCTCGGGAGGCAACCCGAGCACTAACCCCATTAACGTCCATATTTTCGAATTTTAGCAACTAGCTAAAAAAAACTAACCAGATTTTTAGATGCAGGTTTCCCTACCCACATGGCCTTGCACACGGGCATTGTCGTGGCCGTGTGGAAACAGCAAAAAAATTTCCCATAACACGGGCTGTGATAAAATGCCACGGCCGTGCAATTTGGACGTGGTTGACACTGAAAAATCGACACGGGCGTGGAGACTCCCTACACAGGCTTGGTAGAAACAAATGAGGCACTACATGGCTGTACGATACGGCCGTGTGACCCAACACACCCAGGGCACACGGGCGTGGGAAGTTGATTTCTATTTAAACCCCCTTTTTATCACCTTCTTCCCTAATTCTTCTTTTCCTAAACCCTACCCACCACACCCCTTTCTTTTTCCATTCTCTTTCTCCCTTCATTTTCTTTTCCCCCTTTCCCTCATTCTTTCCTTACACCACCAACACACAAATCACCATCCTCATGTCAAAAAAGTAAAAGGATCTTAGCACGGTCTTCCTAAGCATGACAACTCAACATAAGATCATGCCGGCCGCTTCATTCACTCAACAAGACAATGATCTATGAGTCTATTTAGTTTTTCTTTTTCTTTTATTTTCAATTTTAAATTCCTTTATTTATCTTTCTTATATTTAATTTATATTATTATATTTTAATTTTCTTAATTTAGGTTCAACGGGCTGTTAACGAACGACCACACCACCAGAGTATCCTCCTCCAACTCGGCCCGAATTTCCCCCGTTTCTTTTCTTTGAGTCCATCCAAAATTCAGGAAGTTTTACTCCTCTCCCTATCTTATGATTTTCTTACTATATTGTCGATATCTATTTTTGTACATTGAGGACAATGTACATCTTAAGTATAGGGAGGTGTCAACAATACTGAATTATAACTTGTTTTTAAGTAATTCTCTTATATTACTAATTAGAATGAAACTTCTATTGACTTATGATTTTTATTGATATGTTTTGGATTGAGTCATAGTTAATTGTGTATTGATGGTTTAAACTTTAAGACATTAGAGAATCGAGCATGATAAGTCTATTTTCAGAATTAAAAATTTATGCTAGGTTGTTTCCCTACATTTAAATATTACTTTGAAGTTTGAAATTTGCAAGGTTGACATTAAAAACCTTAATTTTTGTTAGATTTTGAGCCTTTTAGAGCATATTCTTTTCTTACTCACTTTATTGATTATGAGTGTGTCAATATTGATTTGTTATTCTAGAACTTGCTTCAATTATACATGTCGAGACCACACCTTTGATTTGATATACTAAGATGATAAAGGCACATAGGATTTAACCCACTTATTCCACTAAAAGCCTACCTTCATAATTAACCCCTAGTGAACCCCTTTAATCCTAATAAACTGTTTATTGATTTACCTCTAATATTAACCCAAGACCCATTCTTTTTGATTCATTGAATTTTTCCTATTCTTTTAAACTCCTTTTTGTCAAGATTTGTTTTGAGCAGTTGCCTAACTATGTTCTCTATTTCAGTTGAATAGTTCTTTCTTATTATTGTAAATACTTGTTCCTATTCTTTAAAAAAAAGAGTGGAAATTTATATATTATTATTAGTTTTATGTTTTTTTGAGCTTAAGCAGTTAATTTCATATTTTGAAACGAAGCTCGTGTTATTTCAATTAATGTAATTATTCAGTTTTAGTTCATTTTTCTAGTTAGGTAAATTGTCAATTCAATATCGATTCTAACCCTCTAATTCAGCCTTGATCCACACCTTTAACCCAAGCCCCGTTGAAACCCTTTTTAAGACCATTTGATTTGTGTATCATCTCATTTTATAGTGGTGGAAATTTGATTTTCATACAAGCCTATGGGATTAACTCTTCATGTTTGACTTTTGAGTGCTTAATTTGAACCTCAAACACTTTGAGTGATTTGAGTGAATCTTTAGTGATGATGTTAATTCTTGTCGATTTTAAATCAACGGTAATTATTTAGGTCAGGGGAAACACCTATATTTTCATGTTATAAAAATTTATGACTTAGATTTTTTGAATCTTTAGGACTCTTTGAGTTAAATTATCCATGTATGAATTATCTGTGAATTATGATGAAACATTATTGATAAGGATTATGAGTTAAGGAAGTTTAATTTTAATTGTAAGTTGAGGATTTTGCTTGAGGACAAGCAAAGACTTAAGTGTGGGGGTATTTGATAAATCATAATTTACACATATTTTAACTCCATGCTTGGCTTAATTTTGGATGACTTTCCATTGAATTTGATGAATTTGATGCTGTAACATCCTAGAGTAGGGGTTATGCATTCGTGCATAATTCATGAGATAGTGGGCTCAGTGGGTATGTTGGAAGTGTTCTGAGGAGTTTAGGAACCCTAAGGTGTATAGAAATGTATGGAAATGTATGGAAATATGTGGAAATGTATGGAAATGTAAGGCGATGTAGGGAAATGTAAGGAAATGTAAGGAAATATATGGAAATGTATGGAAATGTATGGAAATGTGTGGAAATGTATGGAAATGTGTGGAAATGTATGGAAATGTAAGGCAATGTAGGGAAATGTAAGGAAATGCTTTGGAAACGTTAAGTTTAAAAGAGGAAAGTGAACATTTTTGGAAACTAGGGGATGTAAGGAAATGATGTGGAAATGATTCAAAAGAGGAAAGTAAACATTTCTAGAAACTTGGAAATGTAAGGAAATGTAAGGTTAAAGGAGGCAATCGAAAATTTTTGGAAACTTGGAAATGTAAAGAAATGTCAAGTTTTAAAGTTTAAAAAGAGGAAATTAAGGCAATGTGGGCTTAAGGAAATTAATAGGAAGGATTTGACACACAAACAGGCTTGGAAAAGTGGCCTGAAGATGCCACTTAGGGCCTTTGGAAATGGCGCCACATGCAAGGGTGTTGGGCCTGAGTTCGAGTCACATGGGAAGCAAATAAAATAAGTTTTATTTTTGCTTCCAGAAGCACAGAGGTGGACGACAACAAGGCTCTTAAAAAGGGAGTTTTATTCTCTTTAAAATTCAGCTAAATAGGGATAAATGATGATTTATCTTAAGTATTTTCAAAGAGATAAATAAGGGATTTATTTATCATTATTTCCATGAGATAAAGGTTGGATTAAACTCTTTTATTTTATGATAATTAAAGGATAAATTTATCAAATAGAAGAGTGGTGGCCAAGTAAGGGACTCCTCAGATGATAATTTCGGCTATAAAAGGAAGGAAGGAGGGCTACTCATCAAATTTGCTTCCTCCTCTTCTCTCTGCCGAATTCTTAGTGTTTTCCTCTCTTCTCTTCTTTTTTTCTTTTGTCAAGTCGAAACTATGTATTTGTTGGAACTTAGCCGATTGTTCACTAAAGCCAAAGCTGAATCTTTGTTGTGACAGAAAGGTGTTGACGATTTCATCCAAAGAGGTAAGATCAACCGATATTTGATTTTCAATCTCTCCTTTTTAGCCGAAATATAGGAATCTAACTCCTTTAGGATTCCATGGCCGAAACCTTGAAGGGCCTTTTGGGATTTGTTTAGGTCGATTACAAGGAGGAGAATTTCGGGATTTAAAGACTCAAGGTAAGTCATATGTACATTCGGCTTAGAATTATTTACTATGTTTAAGGATGAAATCGGATCTAACATGAAGTTATAGGGGTTTCGACAGACATATAAGGCAAGGTTTTCGGGATTTGAATAATAAGGAAATCGACACCAAGGTAAGTTTTAAGTGTATAAATCCTATTAGGATTTGGATTTGTGGTCAAAAAGGTTTATTAATGTGTTTAAATGATTGGCCGAATATAGGAGTTAACGGATCTAAGGCAATAGATCTGTTTTTCGGGATTTCAAGGTATTGCTAAGCGAATCAGGTGTGTACCCACACTAACTTTTAATATGTTATATGGCAAAAATTTAATATATGGATGTATAAGAATGTGAATGTGGCTAAAGTACCCTAATGTGGTACAAAGTACTCAGGTACGTTTCCTACTCCTGCTAGGATTACGAAATATGTTATATTTTAACATGTGAAAAGTGACATGAATGTGAATTTAAGTATGATATGCATGATATGAATAATATGGGGCATTCGGGTTATATGAGAAAGGGGAAGTGAATGTGATGACTTCGGTCTCACTATCTGAACGTGGTGGCTTCGGTCACATTATCTGAATGTGGTGGCTTCGGTCACATTATCTGAATGTGGTAACCTCGGTTACATTATCTGAATGTGGTGTCTCATGACACAATTATCTGAATCTGGTGGCTATGCCACGAATTTTATATGGGCGATGAGTGTAACACCCCCTACCTGTATTCGTTGTCAGAATAAGGTACGAGGCATTACCAGAATTTACAATTTTTTTTTAAAATCGAGACCAGTCTAATTCAACATATTTTCAAAATAATTCATGCATATTTATAAGATAACTTTAATACCTAGGCCATACCAATGGCTGACCTTACATTCATTTCATATTAACATCTATTTTATTAGCTTATACATGCCATTGATTTCTAAAATAAAGTTTCTTAAAATACCGAAATACTGGGGTTGATAGTGTGATGAGTCTCCCACCGATTCGACCTCCGAGCTCTTAACACTACAAAACAGGGAAAAAGGAAATAGAGTAAGCACTTTGAGCTTAGTAAGCCCATGTAACAAGAATTATACTTACCTAGTATTTTCAATACAAGCAATAAACATTCATATACTCACTCAATGCATTATTACCCTAACATTCACAAGCTCAACATCCAAGTTAGTCCATTAGTTTCCATATATCAATAATATACACGCCATGATTGATGAGCTCATCAATATCATGATTTCCATTTCCTTGTTATTTTTCCATATTTATCCCGTTGAATTACTCGGAATTTCGATGGATTTTCAGAGTTACACTTTTGTGTATGAATCCGGGTCCGTCAATTCATATTCATGTGTGCACATTTTCATTTCAGAGAGCACACTCCCGCGAACATCATCTTTACAGCGAGATTACCAGTCCAGGCTAAATCCCCTGTAATATAAACTCATAGAGTATTGTCAGGATTACCAGTCCAGGCTAAATCCCCTGCAAAGACAATTACTCTAATGAGCTTGGATCTGAATTACCAGTCCAGGCTAAATTCAGACCCTATTTCGGATTACCCGTCCTGGCTAAATCCATTTTTCACATATTCTTCGGGAGGGCTATATCAGGATAGGATCACCTGTCCGGGCTAGATCCGTTTTCACCGTCAATTCCTTTTCAGAGATCCATCGAATTTTCCTTTCATTCAATCGGGATTTCTTTCCCCTTTTTATCAAATATATCAATGTTTCATCAAATTTCATAAAATGGACATTCAAATCATATTCATATCAATAACATACATTTCAAACATTTAAGAATATAATTCAAGTTACACGAACTTACCTCGATACTAGTTCGTTTACAAAATCTACTAATCCGGGACTTTTTTCTTTCCTCGATCTAGCTTCGTATTTGAGTTTTCCGGATCTAAACAAATAAATTCAATCATCAATTCAATACATTTCATGTTCACGTGTAGCATTTTCTATAATTCTATTATTATTTTTAGCTTATTCAAAGCTGTCTACTTGAGTCACAGTCACTAAATTATTTATTTCTCGAGTTACAGAGCTCCAAATGAAGAACCGTTAATTTTCCTTGAAACTAGACTCACATATATTCTTCCCATAAAAGTTTCAGAATTTTTGGTTTAGCCAATAAGTACATTTTATTCTTTAAAGTTACCCCTGTTCTGCTGTTTAACAGTTCTGACCCTTCTTCACTAAAAATTAGTTATCTCTTCATACAGGATTCAGATGATGTTCCCGTTTATTTCTATAGAAAATAGACTCGTTCAGGATTCTAAACATATAAATTTAAGCCCCTAATTATTATTCTTCAAGTTTTGATGATTTTATAAAGTCAAAACAGGGGAACCCGAATTCATTCTGAACCAGTCCTACAAAAATCTAAATATCTCAAAATACAGAACTTCTTTTCTTTTCTTGTTTCTTTCATATGAAAACAGACTCAATAAGATTTAATTTCATATCTCACTCAACTTCTAATTCCACTTCTACGATTTTTGGTGAATTTTCAAACTTACTCTACTGCTGCTGTCCCAAAACTGTTTTCTTATAGCTTGTTTTGCAGTTAAGTCCTTTATCCAATTCTAACTTCAAATTCTTTCAATTAAACCACTAATCCATCATTTTATTCATCATATGCTATATTCAAAAACTCTAAAACTTCAAAAACTTCAACTTAAATTCATCAAAACTTTGTTCTAAAACTTATAAAGCATCAAAATTAAAAGAAAAGGATTAAATTAACTTACCAAATTAAACCCCAAGCTTCAAACTTAAATTTTCCCTTTTTTTTTTCTCTCTTTTCTCTTTTTCTTTCTTTCCTTCACGTTTGCTCTCTGTTCTTCCTTTGTTTTATCCTTTTGTTTCTTTTCTTCTTTCTTATATATATATAATAATATAATATAATAATATAATAATATAATATAATATAATAATATACTTAAAAAAATCTCAGATTTTCATCAATACACCGCCTCAACTTTACAAAATTGTATAATTGCCATTTTGGTCCTTCATAAATTTTTTTATCTATAATTTAACTTTTACTTTCATTTCAATCTAGTCCTTTTCATTTAATTTCCTACCCAAACGATAAAATTTTCTAACGAAAATTTAATACCACATTACTAACATTTTATAAATATTTATAAAAATATTTCCTATCATATAAATATTCACGCAAATATATTGAAATAAATTTCTATTTAAATCGGATTTATGGTTGCGAAACCATTATTCCGATAATCTTGAATTTAGGCCATTACAATGAGCACGTCGACTGTAGCGACTGCCTTCGATGGAGTGTAGCGGAAGGAGGGTTGACTTAGTAGTCCCCACGGTGTGCAGGTTGGTACGGGGATGTGTAGCGGATGGCTAACTAGGTTTGGGTTCGGGATTGCATCATTATCTTGAAATATTATTATGTGAACATGACATGTATGGTATGCCTAAATTTATTAAATTTTAGTGTTGGTTACACATTGAGTCTGTTTGACTCACCCCGTTGGGGAATATTTTTCAGGTGACGATCAGTAATGGACCGGGTCGGCAGGAGCTTAAAGGTGGCCATGCTCAACAAGAAATTTATGATTTGGACGCTGATTTTATTTTAAGTACTTTAAGTTTATTTTAGGGAATTATTTGATGTAATAAGGCCATAAGGCCATAGTTGAATTTCTTTAATTCTTTTTACTTAAAGTTATTTTGAACATAAATTTTCATTAAGTTAAAGATTAAGTAAATTATGTTTTTTTTAAAATATACTCTATATGTTTTATCACTTAATATTAAAGAGGGATTTTCAAAATAAAAATCGAATTGGTTTTCTACACAAGCCCAACCCAAACAACATTTTTTAAATGGCACAAGGTTTTCACAAAGTAACAAAAGAATTTGAACCGGTTTATTTGAGGAACATACCAGATCTGGTCAAAGCTCGTGGGCCGGGTTTGGGGTGTTTCAGATGCTCCTAATATCTTAATTTCATGTTTTATACTTAGGAGAGCTTAGGGAGTTAAAAAGAACGATAAACGGGCGAAAAGGGACAAAATAGGCCCACCTTAGAAACTCACACTGCATGGGCTATCAAACATGGCCGTGTGTTTCGAGCAAAAATGAAACATGGCCTGGATCAACGTATACGAGTAGACCGCATGGCAGTGTGTGGCGAGCAGAAGCGAGCACAGCCTAAGGCTATCGAACACGGGCGTGTCACACGGTGTGTCCCTACCATATCAAAGTTTAATTCTATTCGGAATAAGGTACTTGTGGGCCAAGTAAGGCATCCCAAAGCCTATATAAATACCCTAAGGGATGTCCTAAGGGGGGACGCTGAACAGGAGGCAAAAAATACTTAAAGACAGCCATCGGGAGCAGCTCGGAGAAGGATCTCCATGAAGACTGAAGATCACCCTTCGAGTTCTTTAGAAGTTTTTGGGTTTTCCTATGTTTTGATGTTTTCCTTACTTTGAGATGTTTCCCTCTATCTTTATGAACTAAACTCCCTAAATACCTAGGAAGGATGAAACCTAAGACGAATCTTATTATTATTTAATTTATAAGATAAATACTTGTTCTTATTCTTAATTGTGGGTTTTGATTTTTGTTTTGATAATTCAGGTTATTGATTCAAGTCGAATGTGCTTATTCAGTGGAGCAAAAGTCCCCGTTGAAGAGAAGATCAGCACAATTAAGCGGAGTTGATTGCAACCCTAAAAATAGGGCGACGAAAATCTGTCGGATTAAAGTCAATTCTAGTAAGGGAATCCATAGATCGAGTTAATGCGATAATAGGGGTTTTAATTAGAAAGAGATTTCAATTAATTAACCTAGAGTCAGTTGTTAGTAGCCTCGAAAGAGGTATTAATATAATTTAGGGATTTCTACGGATTAAGTCAAGTGAATAAATCATATGAATCAAAAGTAATAAGTGAAGTCTAGGTGGATTCTTCCTTAGGTATTGCTTCCATCACATAAGTTGTCTCCAAGTATTTTCCAAATTCGTTCTTTGTCGAGTTTTTAATTAGTTTTAGTTTTAAAAGATATCACTTCAATTCTTAGGCTAGATAATAGAAAGATAGTAATTACTAGTACTCTTAGTCCTTGTGGATACGATATTACCGGTCTTACCATAACTATACTACTGTTCGATAGGTGCGCTTGCCTTTATTGTGATCGTAGTTAGTTTGAGACACATCAGTACCGCAAAGAAAAGGAAGAAAAATAGAACACACTGAATTTTACGTGAAAATTCTTTTGAGAAGAAATCACGGGCAGAAGAAAAGAAATAATTTTTGTAAAATTACATTCTAATTATTACAGTAAGATTGATCATTTAGTTGACGTAAAAAACATTCAAAATTTCGATTCTGATGACAACTTTTAATTAAGGATAACCCTAGACAAAAATAATTTATATATCACTTATGACAAAAAAAAGTTTAGCTAATAAGATAAAAAAAAGTTGTATAATTAAGCGAATTCAAAATAATAGTATTTTAGATAGCCCTATAAATAAATACCATACTTCCTTTCAAATAATATAATGAGCCAAAACTCTTTTCAATCTTTCCTTTTTCTTTGTTATGTTGAGTTTTTCTTCATGCTTATCTTTTGAATTTGAAAAACTTCCTTGGATTCATTTATGGATTAATTAGGATTAATTTACTTGTGACTTATCTTAATGTATTAAAAGCCTAAATTCAAATAATTAAAAAATCAAAAGCTGATACGTTGTGTATACGACTTTTATATGACATAATTTCATTTACAATAGTGAAATTCATAGTCCAATTAAAGGTAACACTACACCAAAACAGACTTTTAGCGGCGTTTTTTTGGGCCTTTAGCGGCGTTTTTAAGCGCCACTAATAGTACTTGCGGCGCTTTCAAAAGCGCCGCAAAAAATGCCGCTACGGAAACCGCCGCAAAAATTAGTGGCGTTTTTTGCGAAAAAACGCCGCTACAGGTAAGGGCCTTTAGCGGCGCTTTTAAAAAAAACGCCGCTACAGGTAAGGGCCTTTAGCGGCGCTTTTAAAAAAACGCCGCTACAGGTACGGGCCTTTAGCGGCGCTTTTAAAAAAACGCCGCTACAGGTACGGGCCTTTAGCGGCGCTTTTAAAAAAAACGCCGCTACAGGTACGGGCCTTTAGCGGCGCTTTTAAAAAAACGCCGCTACAGGTACGGGCCTTTAGCGGCGCTTTTAAAAAAAACGCCGCTACAGGTAGGGGCTTTTAGCGGCGCTTTTTCAAAAAACGCCGCTAAAAGTCCTAGTCTTTAGCGGCGCTTCTCACACAAACGCCGCTACAGGTGGCCACATTTAGCGGCGCTTTTCCTAAAAACGCCGCTAAAAGTTATGAAAAATAAAAAAAATTATTATTCTTTTAGCGGCGCTTTTTTTTAAAAACGCCACTAAAAGTAATGAAAAATAAAAAAAATTATTATACTTTTTGCGACGCTTTTAAAAACGCCGCTAAAAGTCAATAAAAATAAAAAAAAATTATATATTATAAAAACACCAAAAATCTAATTTAAAAATGTATAATTTAATTTCAAGACATTAAAATGAAAATTTTAGAAGAATACATATTTCTATAATTCCATCTAATAACAAGCATGTGAGATTTGCCTAAAATTATAAAAATGCTCCTAATAACAAGCACATTACGATGGACGTAATACCCGAAGCTAGCATCATATGAGTGCTCTTGAATAGCCATGATCTGAACAGCATTGTACCCAAGTCTTTTAATATGGGGAAGAACATCATTTCTAAAGTTGGCGTATGTGTTAATCATTGGCTCCTACATCAGAGAGTAGATAATACTAAGAGAATTGTAACAAAGAAAATAAAGATCAAAGGTGCTCGTGGGACAATTTTTCTTTGAATGACGGAATGCATGAACATTAAGTTTTAGCATGTTAGTCATATTCTATACAAACATGTTAGTCTTATATCATATGCATATGCCATTATCCATAGTGAGACCAAACATAAGTCTAAAATGTTTATTGATGCAAAATCAAATGTTTAACCACCAATGGAATGGAACTACCTAAACGAAGGATAAGGATTAGATGTCAGAATCTTCTTCTGTAAAAACAATTAAAACACACAATACTATTATTTCTGGTCTTTTCCAATTTGCGAGGAAAATTTTATAATTTAAGTACAAAAACTACTGCTTTACTTTCAGTCCTAATGCCCAGGAGGAAGATTTATTCTAACAAGTCTAGAAATAAATAGAATATAAAATAAGATCTCACATATTATAGCATTGAATGAAGATTTTATAGAACTTATGATCCTCCTTCACAATTAAAAAAACCATATGCAACTGAACTTGTGGAAGAGTTGACTAACAATTTGCTACATGCCAAGGAAAAGGGAGATGCATAACAATTCACCAAATATTTCTACTTTTATTTCTCAATCCATAACATAAAGTTTAATTAAGGATGTGGGTGGCTTACAGTCAGTGGGACTAAAGACAACCAGGTGAGAGTTTGTCATTCTGCATGCACCACGTATATTATGTTATAAATACTCCATTTATTAATTTATGATATGCTAATCCGGGTAGAATTACAAATTGTAAACGTTTAGAAGCAAGAAGATGATAGCAAATGCCCACAGAAGTGTGCTGCAACATCCCAAAAACCAACAACCAATAAATTTCAGAGTAGCAATATAAAGCTAATTTAAATTTAAAGTGGTTTTAAACAGACCTGATACCGACGACGACTTTGAAATCGTCTTCCATGGATCTTTTGATGTATTTATGGAAGTCAAATTTTGCGCATGGTCAAATAGTTCACCTTGCTCACCGAACCAATGAATTGCCTGAAGGCCACCTACAATTATATTTTTAGATTTTTTATTCCAGCTAACCAAATATACTTAAAAGTAAATATATAAATCTTTTAGTTTATTAATATATAAAATATTAATCAAAAATGTTAAACTGTAAAATATTAACCAAAAGAAGAGATGTCCTCCAAATTATTGTAAATAAATTTGCAGGAAGTTTTACTAAATTAAGTTTCATCTTTATCATATCCGAAGGGATGGTAGGAATAGGCTGGGTTCTTCAATCATCAGTACAGTTCAAAGATGCAGCAACCTAGAAAAAAAATACAATAAACCTAATTTTCTCAAAATATTTTAATGCTACACATGCATGCCATGATGAAGAACTGGAAAACAGAGAAGAAACAGATTTTTAAAATAAAGTACAAAATTTTAAAAATTTGAGTTGTTTTCCAGCTTAAAATATCACATCAATTGTTCATATTAACATTTCCAAATTGGTTTAGCACCAAATAGCAACAGAAAGTTCCAAACCTTTCCACCACTAGCAAGAACCAATTTAAAAATAGTATATTATCTGACATTAAAAACCAATTTGAATATTGAACTAACGGTGCGTGCATGTGCGGGGGGTAATCACTCACCAAAGCCTCTGTTCACAGTACAATTTATGGCATTCTGCAAGAAGATGAACATACTCTTTCCTTGATGCTTTGCTTTCAATTTTTGCTTTCAAAAAGAGTTAAATTATTATTATTTTAAATGTTGACTATAATATTAAAATTTTAATGCTGTTGGCATGGTAATATGCATAGCAGTCCATGTGTACTTCA
Source organism: Gossypium australe (assembly GCA_005393395.2). Lineage (NCBI taxonomy): Eukaryota > Viridiplantae > Streptophyta > Magnoliopsida > Malvales > Malvaceae > Gossypium > Gossypium australe. Next base: position 3,607,587 of record CM016618.1, read on the forward strand.
CGCCGGCATGACACTATTTGTCTTATATGCCATGTCAATAAATAATTTAAAAATTACAAAAATATAAATAATTTGTCTTATATGTTACGTAATTCTTACTCAATAAGAATTAACAGCTGCATGTTAGCATAAAAAGGATACAATTATAGCTCAACCCTATGTTCTATGCTACGTAGAATTGGGATGAGTGTTACATACAGGTATATTCAAAATTTTCCATGTCTTGTATTTGGAGTGCACATGAAGAGTCATATCTCTATACACATCCGAAAAAAATTGTCAACATGGGTGCCATGGGTATTTCAATAAAAATACTTAGGAAAATACTTAGGAACAAATACAAACTGATCAAAAGGAAGTCAAAGAAAAAGAACATCTTATGGTATCCAATGATGTACAGCTGTGTACACTCAAGTTTGATGCAAATTGGTTCTCATTAACAATTCCATTTTTTTATGAGCCCAAAATTTTAAGACAATTGGTTTATGCAATTTAGTAGTTTAAAGTTTGAATTTAATCATTTCAACTCCTGTTAAGCTAAAATTCAACTTATGAAAATATAAAAATAAAGAAAATCTAAGATTTTCCTAGATAATTTGAGCCAATCCAAATCAGACCAACAATATTATTTAAAAATAAAAATATTTTTTTTATTTAAATCGGGCATCCAGCCCATAAACTCAAGCTTGCCTGGGTAAGAGATACGACTAGACTCGAATAATGAACAAGTCTACTTCATAATTGAAACTATTGAAGAAAAACACATGAATATTTAATCAAATTCAAGCTCTTGGTATACTTACCATGTTCCATAATCATCTAGCCTCATCCACTCTGTTATCCATATCAAATGCAAGTAGAAAGGTGTCATATGTTCCCATTGTAGCTCCTTGGCCTTTATTCAACATCCACTTTGTCACCTGAGTATCAGCAACTTCGTTAAATCTAATTTAACCTGAGAAAGTATTAAACATAACCAAGTCGGCAGCCACAATTTAAATTATTTGCTGAGTATCCATTTGATTGTTTGTTTTGCTGATTACTTTTATGTTGGTAAAAAGTTGCTAAAAAGAAAAAGAATGTCTAGAAAGGAAAATAAAATATCATACATAGTTAAAAAGAAGGTTAAGATTATAAAGTAATACAAACTCTAAACATAATTGTGTCACAAAAAACTACACTTACGCATTTTGTTGCTTCTTAATTCTTCAAATTGATTAGGCTTTATGTCCAAAGCAACAACCAACCAAAGACTAAATTTACATTCCTTTTAAGTTTTTTTTTCCTCGAAATTGATAATGATTTAGAGACCAATTAAATGTAATTGCTCTAAATTTTACAAATACAATCCATCATTTCATAAAGAAAGCATTGATCATTCATACTATCAAACAACAAAGCTATCACATTTCTACCAAAATTTACAAATTCTAGATACCAAGGTTGAAAGGAAATCAAATTTCAACCCAATTCACTTCTCTATCCCTTTAGTTTCCTTCTTTTCTTTACCAATAAAACCCAGACAATATAGCTAAGTAGCTAACCGAGTCTTATATTCTCCTATTCAACTAAATTCTGAAAGTGAACATAAATTGTCCAAAAAAAAATGGTCGAAACAAAACAAATTTAAATAATAAACTAAAATGAACCAATAATTAATTAATTAATAAATAAATAAATAAAAGTAAACCTGCTAATGTTAAATTGGTGAGTCTTTCACAGTTCTTCATTGTCGTCATTTATTGCTAATAATGAAATACCTTTGGGTTGCGAAAATTTCCGAATTACCCTTGGTAGGTAAAATTTCTAAATTACCCTTAGAGAGTAAATTATCGAATTACCCTTAGTGGGTACGATTACTGAATTATGAAAATGCCCTTACGGGCCAAGTTACGAAAATGCCCCTAATGGGCTGAATTACGAAATGTCCCTATGGACCAAACTACGAAAATACCCTTTATGGGCCAAAATGTTATATTTGCTATATAGGCCAAATGTGATATTTGTTATATGGGCCAAATGTAAAATTTGCTAGATCGTTTAATGGGCCAACGTGCCACGTTATAAAAAGGCTTTGTGCCATGTTATAAAAAGGCTTCGTGCCATGTTATTAAAAGGCTTCGTGCCTACGTTTTAAATGGCTTTATGCCTGCGATTGGTGTGTTGGCGGGGTGGGTTGACTTTATCCCCACAGGTGTGATGGTTGGTATGGGTGGTGTGTAGCGGATGAAAATTAGGCTTGGTTGGGAATTGCATATCACATGCATATTATGTTCATGTTATTATGTTATAATTGTAAATGGGCTTAGGCCCAAAATATTGCTATGTGTGTTCCGACCCAGTAGATGATGGTAAGGGGATTACACACTGAGTTCTTGTAACTCACCCCCCTTTCTCTCAACCTTTTCAGGTAATGCTCAGTGACGTGGACTTGGGCCCTGGATGACTCGGTGGAGACCATACTTCAGAAATGGTTCATTTGGACTTCAGACTTATTTCTTGTTTATTTTATTACTCTACTATTTGGGGTTAAATGTTGTAATAAGGCCTAGGATTTTCTTTCAAAATGCTTCTGCAACTCTATTCCCAAACATCCCATTTTCGTAAATTGTTTATTTCAAATATGTTTTCACAACCAAAAGGTCTTTAAAGATAATTACGTTTTCAAGTAGATAACAATTGCTTAAGTGTTTTGGGTTTTAACAAAGAGGTCGTAATTCTCGAACAAGTTTTTAACAATCTCAAAGATGGTTTAAAAAAAAAAAACTTCCATGTGACACGTCAAATTCGGGCTTAACTTCTAGGCCGGGTTTGGGGTGTTACAATTAAGTGGTATCAGAGCTCAGTTTGCAAAACTCGGCTGTGGTTTGGGTTCAATAGCGTTTTCCAAAGCTGTTTAAAATTTTGATTTATAAATATATGTTCTAAAGGAAGTATGGTACCACGAGTATCCAACACCAAGTCAAGTAAGTATATGTTATCATCTTATGATTATTGTGATATGACCGTAGAAATACTCCAGAACTTTTGGCTTTAGGAGTAAAAATTATAGAGATTGAGACTTTAGGATACTTTTCGCGAAAACCACTTCAACTCTAATACTCCATAAGACATTGTTTAATAAACGTCGAATAGTATATTGATTCATAAGACTTTTAATCAGATTAAATCGACATTAGTGAACATGAGTGCTAGAGGACGTGGACGTGATAGAGGCCGAAGTGCTAGGGCTAGACCTTCAGCACTGAGGCATGTGCCCGAAAGAGGGGGGCGCTAGCAGTGTCAGTGGCTGAGACGGGATCTCATGATCGAACTAAGGTTGATGAGATGACTCAATTAGTTAAGGAGTTATTTGAAGAGGTTAAAGGAATTGGTGAAGCACTTCGAGTTGGGAGTGTGGACTGTAGGAAGAAAAGAGATTGTGATTCTTTTGGGTCGCAGTGTCGTTCTGTAAAGCATGTCAAAGCACGTCCAAACTTTTCGGTTTGCGATTATGTAGAAAGCATCATCCTAGAAAATGCTGAAGGAGGTCAGGAGCATGTATGAGATGCGGGTCTAAGGAGCATAAGGCTCGGGTTTGTTTCATCACCATCAAGTCAGGTATGTTTTGGTTGGATGTGATGATTGAGTGTAGAAAAATTTTAAGTATAAGTGGGAAACGACTGCTTGCTTCTGTAGTTAGATGTTTGGTTGTGAAAGAGAATTCAAGATTATGTTAAAATTACATTAGTGTTATTAAGATCAGAGTGCGCAGCGAAAGCATAGTGAGGTGATTTAAGCGGTACTTTTAGTAGTTGATTGGAAATTTCGAGGACGAAATTTTCTTTAAGGAGGGTAGAATTGTAACATCCCGAAATTGGGCCTAGTAGGATTGGGCCCATTGGGCCTTGGGCATAGGAGTGTTTAAAATTTTTGAGAACAGGAGAATGACATTATTTCAAGTTGGACTTATTAAGAAGATGATTTTCGAAAGTTACCGGATTCTATGAAGTTTCGAGTTCAAGTTGGGCCTTAGTAAAATTTTGTGTTTAAGCCTAATAAGGAGAGATAGTAAGTGGCATCAAGGCTTATGGAAATAAAAGAGTAAATTGCTAGCATAAATGAGCATATGGCAAGGAGGTTATGGCATCAAGTGAAGTACCTTGAGGGAAGAGGTTCAAATCCCATTGTGTGCAAATTTTGACTATTATTTTTGTACTTCCTTCCATGGTTGTAATTATGGTAAGGTGGACTTATTAAATTATGAAAAGGTATGGTAAGGAAGAAAATAAGGAAAAAGAAAGGAAAAAGAAATAAAAGAAAAATGATAATAAAGAAGTGGGAAAATAATAATGATGGAATTTGGAATAATGGAGTAGGTGAGAAAAAAAGGAATGATGGAGAGTGATTTGTTGAAAAAGAAAAAAAAAATATAATGATGAGATTTGAAAAGAATGGGGTAGGTGAGAAAAAAAAATGCATGGAGGGTATAATAGCCTGATTTAGGGGATAGTCAGAACAGTGATCTCGGAATCACTAAACCGAGGATAGAGAAAATTATTTTCATGTTATTCTATGTGTATAACATGTTTATAAATATGCATGAAATTTTTGGTGTCTCAATTTTAGCGATTGAGGGCTTAATTTCGAAAAAAGGACTAAATCGCATAAAGTGCTAAAGTTTAATTTTATTTGCTAGAAGTGCCAAATAGCTATGGATTAGAAATTGGAGGTCCCAAATGTACAATTTGTCCTTGTCTAAATGAGTAGGCCGGCCATAAAAAAAATATAGGGACAAGGGCATTTATTTTGGTCAAAATTGGTGGTATTGGTAGGTAAAATGAATAAAATAAGATGATATAAGCAAAAGTTATCATCTTTTCTTTTATTCTCCTTCACCAACCAAAAATATCAGCCATGGGAGGGCTTTGAAAGCTTGAAAATTTCAGCAACTCATTTTCTCTTCAAGTAAGTGATTTTGATGGCTTTAGTTGATAATTTTTGTATTTTTGGAGTCCTCAAAGCTTAAGCTAGCTAATGAGGGGACTAATTTGTAACATGGTTGAGAGTCTAGGGACTTTCCATGAGAGATTTTATGCTGGTTACAAGGTCTAGAAGTACTTTATCAAAGGCTCAATCGAAAACCTATCCCTCGTAAGAAGTAACTCGGATTTTTGGTGCCGCGGAGAGCATCGCGTTACGGGTTCCGAATAAGGTGTGTAATCTCATACCCTTCCATATACATATCTAAAATGGTGTGTAACCTCACACTTCTCTGAAAGTTTGTATGAACTATGCTGTTAATCGGTCGAAATACCGAAGAAAACTAAAAACCGGCATCCGTAATCACTCGGGTGTGCATATGATCGTAGTGGTAATCGTATTTCGTAATAAAATAGTTTCGGTTAAAAGCAGTGATGTGTTTTTGAAAAATCACTAAAAATGGGAAAAAATAAATTAGAAAGTGAATAAGATATCAAATTAAAGCTTACTGTGTCTATTTTAATATGGAAGAAACGGAGAAGGAAAAGGAATTTTATATTCTGAGATATCTTAATTTTAGGTAGACTGGTTCTGATTAACTTCAGGGTTCACTAATCTGTTTTGGAAAAATCATATAAAATTTTACAAAATGAATTATGGGTTATAATTTATATGTATGGATTCCTTAGTGAGCCTATTTTCAAGAGAAACAAGTTGGAACAGTATATGAAACCCGTACAGTGAGATATTTGAAATTAAGGTAAGAGAGGTCAGAATCATTGGACAGCGAAACAAGGGAAACTTTAAGGAATAAACTGTACTAAATGGCTAGGCCAAAAATTCTGGAAAAATTACAGTAAGGAGATATATGAGTCTAGTTTCAAGGAAATTTTACGGATCTAAATTTCGAGTTTCCTAACTCAAGTTATAATCAATTTAGTCAGTATGATGCAGATGGACAATTTTAAATTTTTATGCCCAAATTAGTAGTTAAGTCCAAAATTGCGAAATTACCCTGTTTGGGGCTAAAATGGATTTTTGACCCAATAGTTCCGAAGAGACTCAAATAGAATTCTGTGCCACTCGAGGTGATAGTAGGCCTTCAGAAACACCGTTGAATATGAAATTACCGAAATTACCCTTGGAGGGTAAATTATCGAAATACCCCTGGGTTGTGCAATTACTGAAATACCCCTGGGTTGCGAAATTACTGAAATACCCTTAGAGGGTAAATTACCGAAATACCCCTGGGTTGTGCAAATTACCGAAATACCCCTGGGTTGTGCAATTACTAAAATACCCCTGGGTTGTAAAATTACCGAAATACCCTTAGAGGGTAAATTACCAAAATACCCCTGGGTTGCGAAATTACCGAAATACCCTTGGAAGGTAAGTTAGTTAAATGTTGTAATAAGGCCTAGGATTTTCTTTCAAAATGCTTCTGCAACTCTATTCCCAAACATCCCATTTTCGTAAATTGTTTATTTCAAATATGTTTTCACAACCAAAAAGTCTTTAAAGATAATTACGTTTTCAAGTAGATAACAATTGCTTAAGTGTTTTGGGTTTTAACAAAGAGGTCGTAATTCTCGAACAAGTTTTTAACAATCTCAAAGATGGTTTAAAAAAAAAAAACTTCCATGTGACACGTCAAATTCGGGCTTAACTTCTAGGTTCACTTTCTAATTTATTTTTTCCTATTTTTAGTGATTTTTCAAAAACACATCACTGCTTTTAACCGAAACTATTTTATTACGAAATACGATTACCACTACGATCATATGCACACCCGAGTGATTACGGATGCCGGTTTTTAGTTTTCTTCGGTATTTCGACCGATTAACAGCATAGTTCATACAAACTTTCAGAGAAGTGTGAGGTTACACACCATTTTAGATATGTATATGGAAGGGTATGAGATTACACACCTTATTCGGAACCCGTAACGCGATGCTCTCCGCGGCACCAAAAATCCGAGTTACTTCTTACAAGGGATAGGTTTTCGATTGAGCCTTTGATAAAGTACTTCTAGACCTTGTAACCAGCATAAAATCTCTCATGGAAAGTCCCTAGACTCTCAACCATGTTACAAATTAGTCCCCTCATTAGCTAGCTTAAGCTTTGAGGACTCCAAAAATACAAAAATTATCAACTAAAGCCATCAAAATCACTTACTTGAAGAGAAAATGAGTTGCTGAAATTTTCAAGCTTTCAAAGCCCTCCCATGGCTGATATTTTTGGTTGGTGAAGGAGAATAAAAGAAAAGATGATAACTTTTGCTTATATCATCTTATTTTATTCATTTTACCTACCAATACCACCAATTTTGACCAAAATAAATGCCCTTGTCCCTATATTTTTTTTATGGCCGGCCTACTCATTTAGACAAGGACAAATTGTACATTTGGGACCTCCAATTTCTAATCCATAGCTATTTGGCACTTCTAGCAAATAAAATTAAACTTTAGCACTTTATGCGATTTAGTCCTTTTTTCGAAATTAAGCCCTCAATCGCTAAAATTGAGACACCAAAAATTTCATGCATATTTATAAACATGTTATACACATAGAATAACATGAAAATAATTTTCTCTATCCTCGGTTTAGTGATTCCGAGATCACTGTTCCGACTATCCCCTAAATCGGGCTATTATACCCTCCATGCATTTTTTTTTCTCACCTACCCCATTCTTTTCAAATCTCATCATTATATTTTTTTTTCTTTTCAACAAATCACTCTCCATCATTCCTTTTTTTCTCACCTACTCCATTATTCCAAATTCCATCATTATTATTTTCCCACTTCTTTATTATCATTTTTCTTTTATTTCTTTTTCCTTTCTTTTTCCTTATTTTCTTCCTTACCATACCTTTTCATAATTTAATAAGTCCACCTTACCATAATTACAACCATGGAAGGAAGTACAAAAATAATAGTCAAAATTTGCACACAATGGGATTTGAACCTCTTCCCTCAAGGTACTTCACTTGATGCCATAACCTCCTTGCCATATGCTCATTTATGCTAGCAATTTACTCTTTTATTTCCATAAGCCTTGATGCCACTTACTATCTCTCCTTATTAGGCTTAAACACAAAATTTTACTAAGGCCCAACTTGAACTCGAAACTTCATAGAATCCGGTAACTTTCTAAAATCATCCCCAAATTAGTCCCCTCATTAGCTAGCTTAAGCTTTGAGGACTCCAAAAATACAAAAATTATCAACTAAAGCCATCAAAATCACTTACTTGAAGAGAAAATGAGTTGCTGAAATTTTCAAGCTTTCAAAGCCCTCCCATGGCTGATATTTTTGGTTGGTGAAGGAGAATAAAAGAAAAGATGATAACTTTTGCTTATATCATCTTATTTTATTCATTTTACCTACCAATACCACCAATTTTGACCAAAATAAATGCCCTTGTCCCTATATTTTTTTTATGGCCGGCCTACTCATTTAGACAAGGACAAATTGTACATTTGGGACCTCCAATTTCTAATCCATAGCTATTTGGCACTTCTAGCAAATAAAATTAAACTTTAGCACTTTATGCGATTTAGTCCTTTTTTCGAAATTAAGCCCTCAATCGCTAAAATTGAGACACCAAAAATTTCATGCATATTTATAAACATGTTATACACATAGAATAACATGAAAATAATTTTCTCTATCCTCGGTTTAGTGATTCCAAGATCACTGTTCCGACTATCCCCTAAATCGGGCTATTATACCCTCCATGCATTTTTTTTCTCACCTACCCCATTCTTTTCAAATCTCATCATTATATTTTTTTTTCTTTTTCAACAAATCACTCTCCATCATTCCTTTTTTTCTCACCTACTCCATTATTCCAAATTCCATCATTATTATTTTCCCACTTCTTTATTATCATTTTTCTTTTATTTCTTTTTCCTTTCTTTTTCCTTATTTTCTTCCTTACCATACCTTTTCATAATTTAATAAGTCCACCTTACCATAATTACAACCATGGAAGGAAGTACAAAAATAATAGTCAAAATTTGCACACAATGGGATTTGAACCTCTTCCCTCAAGGTACTTCACTTGATGCCATAACCTCCTTGCCATATGCTCATTTATGCTAGCAATTTACTCTTTTATTTCCATAAGCCTTGATGCCACTTACTATCTCTCCTTATTAGGCTTAAACACAAAATTTTACTAAGGCCCAACTTGAACTCGAAACTTCATAGAATCCGGTAACTTTCTAAAATCATCTTCTTAATAAGTCCAACTTGAAATAATGTCATTCTCCTGTTTTCAAAAATTTTAAACACTCCTATGCCCAAGGCCCAATGGGCCCAATCCTACTAGGCCCAATTTCGGGATGTTACAAATAATCTTTTTATCTAAAACAGGAATAGATCAAAATAATTAGTAGATAAGAAAATGAAACTGAAATTTAAATGATTTTTCAAATAAAATTAGGAATTAGAACTTTGATTTAATTTTCCTCTATTGCACTTTCCAACAAATGATGGAATTTTATAGATCAAAGATGCAGAAAATGAGAGCGAAAGAGAGAAAATTTAAATAAATAAACCTAAAGATTTGATTTCATTCTCTCTCTTTTTTTCTTTTTCAGATTGAATGGAACTGACATTGAATTTGAGAACAAGAACTAACTATCAGCTATAGGTACTGCCACAGCCACAACAGCCGAAGAAGTCTCGCCCTCCCCGGCGTTCACGTCATCGATCGGAGCCTCGCTGACCCACAAGTGCTGGGATGCACGGTGGGAGACGTGCACATTTCTTTGGAAAGCTCCGCCTTCGACATCAATTTTTCTATATTTTCCACCACACAGAAATTTGCCACACGTAAAACCCAAATATAGAGTCTTCTAATACATTTTATCCAAAACTCAAGAAGATCTCTTGCTATTGTTATAGGAATGATGAACGAAGGTGGTAAGAGATTTTCATCTTAAAAGAAATAATAGAAGTTAAACATGTAGGAAGCTGACCTTGGGCTGGTAGTATACGGCTTCTCAGTGATTACACTTCAAACAAACGATTGAAAATAAATTTAACAAGGATCAGAACCTGCAATGTTAGTAGATTTTCTGAGAAACCTAATAAACTGAAAAAGAAAACCTTGAACTGACTTAAAGAGAGTTCAAATGAATATAAACCTAACTTCTACGTTTAAGAACCATACAAAAGAAGGTGCAACATGGCAAGGACTCAATCAGCATTTCTATATGAAGAAAAGGGTTAATCATATTTAATCAATTTATAGAAAATAACAGGTTTAACTTTCATGCAAGAAGAAGATAGAAAGCAGCAGTCTACTTCTCTCTGAGACATTTTATCAAATAAATCAAAGACATAAACCAACTGATGACACTTTTGCTAGGAAATGCTAAAAACTTACAGTGTAAAAGTCAAGCTGACAGTCATTATTAAGGGTCATCAAAATTGGCACAGAGAAACAAACGTGACGTGAGCTACAAACGTGACGAAATCATTTCGTATAATGGTGGTGATCAAGGTTACCTTAACGAAGTGTTCGTATGGTGGCACCGATTGCCGAGGAGAGTGAATTTTCTTAAGAACTTTTGGTCTAACACCACGGCGGAAACAAAGATGAAGAACCAACTCTTTGCGGCGGAGCCACCCAAGCTTTATTCCATTCATTACTTGGGGTTAAAGCCATGGCTTTGTTATAGGGATTATGACTGTAACTGGAACCGAGAGGATCACCATATCTTTGCTAGTGATGTAGCTCATAGAAGATGGTGGAAATTTCACAACGCCATGGATGAAAAATTGCAGAGGTTTTGTGGGTTAACGAAGAAAAGAAAAGTGCAATTGGATGCAGATAGGAAGAAAGCTAAAGAAATTGGGTTGAAAGATAAGCATTGGAAGATCAATATTAAGGATCCTAGACGAAAATATTTGAAGAAATAAAAAAATTTGGGATTAAGGATTTTTGAGTTTGGGGAGGGAAACAGATTGGGAAACGATAGGGAAAATTTGGGAAATTTTGAGTTTGAGTTTGGGGAAAACAAATCGGGGTTATAGGATAGTGGATTTAATTTTTTAGCAGGGAATAAAACGGCACCGTTTTATGTATACAATTTTGCAATTTTTTGTGGCGTTTTTTACAAAAACGCCACTATAGCTCCATGTTTTGTGGCGTTTTTCGAAAAACGCCACTATAGCTCCATGTTTTGTGGCGTTTTTTATAAAAACGCCACTATAGCTCTATTTTTTTGTGGTATGCAATTTTATTTCTTTCTATTTTTAACCTATATTTTTTTTCAAAATTTTTGTGTTGAGATTATCTTTTTTTTTTAATTTTTATTTTTAATATTATTTTTATTTTTTTAATTTTTTAATTTTTTATTATTAAATTTTAAAAATTTAATTACTAATACCAACTCTTTTACGAATTTCTTTTTTCTTTCTTTTTACATCAACATTATTTCTTGAAGTATAATCTGCATTAGTTGTTTAGATTTTTATATAAATGGCATTTAATTATATGTATACATCTACATCTCAGAATTATATATGAATTTTGGTTTAATGTGTAATTCTAGATGTGAAATTCTAATTGTGGTTTAAATGTATAGTTGAAACTTTAATTTTGATTTAATCATGCATACACATTATTTTAAAATATAAATACATCAATATATTTTTATATTGAATAATTATAAATTTTATGTATGCAATATATAAATAAAAAATGATGTTAATATATCAATAATTGTGTTATTATATTATAAATTTAAAATCTTTAAATCATACACCCATAAATCTTTAAAATTATTTTAAATCATAATATTTTAAATCATAGTATTTTAATTTTAAATTATTTTAATTTTTTCCATTTTAACATAGTTTTTTCTATGTTATAATTTGTTTCAAATTTTTTCTATGTGTTATTAATTTTCTCTAAATAATTTAAATATATAATTAAAAAACTTACATTTTAGTTAATACGAAGTTAAGTAATAATTATAAGAAGAGATCAATGAAAGAGTGCTTGAGTACTTTTATTACAATTTTATATTTAATTATTACATAATTCATATCAATTTTAAATAAATAATTTTGGAAATTGTGACTAATATTTAAAAGAATTAGATACATGACATATTTTTTTATAAAATTTTTATGTAACAATATTTATATACAAAAAATTTCAAAATATGATATAAAAAAGGTTTAAAATACTATAATATCGCTTTTATGATTATATAATAATTTATTTAATATAAATTTAAATACTTAATTAACCACAAACCACACAATACATAACCCCAACTTTAAACTTTTAAACCCTAATCTCTAACATATAACCCCAAACCCCAAAGTATATAATGATAAAAATATTTTAATATTAAAATTATATTGTCTATTTTACAATTATATAATAAATTATTTAATATATAAATTAAGGTTAAAGACTTGAGCCTATTTTAAATAAATAAACACTCGGATAAACCTTAAACCATAAACCCTTGACCATCGGCCCTAAATCACTAAACTCTAAACCTTAAAACCCTAAACTTCAAATCCTAAACCATAAACACTAACCCCTAAATATTAAAACCCTAAACTTTAGAATCACAAGACTTAAAACTCTAAACCCTAACCTTTATCCTCTTAACCCTTAAACCCATAACACCTAAACCCATAAACCTTAAAAATGTATCCTTTAAACCCTAATCCCCAATGAATAACCCCTAAACCCTAAATCATGGACTATAAACATTAAACCTTAAATCATGAACTGTAAACACTAAACTCATAACCTTATAAACTTATAAACCCTAAACATTAGACAATATTTGAACCACTAAATTATAAACACTAATGCTGAGTTTTTTTTCCAATTTTTGTATTGATACCAAAATGGCGCCGTTTATATTTTGAAATAAAACAGCTATTTGCGGTGTTTCTGGACAAAACGCGAGTATTTTTATTTTATATTGATACCAAAACGGCACCGTTCTATTTAGAAATCAAAATAGTTTTTTGCATTGCTATACATTTACTGGCGTTTTTGAACAAAAACGCCACTAATGTTGATTTTTTTTTCAATTTTTATATTAAACAGAAACGACGACGTTTTATTTTTAATTGAAATAGTTTTAATAGATTTTAGCGGCGTTCTTAGAGAGGCATCGCTATAGATCTGACTTTTAGCGGCGTTTTTAGAGAAGCGTCGCTAAAGGTCGGACTTTTAGCGGCGTTTTTCCGGAAGCGCCGCTAAAGTTCGGACTTTTAGCGACGTTTTTCCAGAAGCGCCGCTAAAGCTCTGACTTTTAGCGGCGTTTTAGCCGAAGCGCCGCTAAAGTTCGGACTTTTAGCGGCGTTTTAGCCGAAGCGCCGCTAAAGTTCGGACTTTTAGCGGCGTTTTTCCAGAAGCGCCGCTAAAGCTCTGACTTTTAGCGGCGTTTTTCCAGAAGCGCCGCTAAAGGTCGGACTTTTAGCGGCGTTTTAGCCGAAGCGCCGCTAAAGGTCGGACTTTTAGCGGCGTTTTTCTAGAAGCGCCGCTACAGGTCGGACTTTTAGCGGCGTTTTTCCAGAAGCGCCGCTACAGGTCGGACTTTTAGCGGCGTTTTTCCAGAAGCGCCGCTACAGGTCGGACTTTTAGCGGCGTTTTTCCAGAAGCGCCGCTAAAGGTCTGACTTTTAGCGGCGTTTTAGCGATAAACGCCGCTATATATCATTTTTAGCGGCGTTTTTAAAATAAACGCCACTATTACTCATTTTTTAGCGGCGGTTTCCTTCAAACGCCGCTAAAGTATAATATTTGCGGCGTTTTTCTCTAAAACGCCACTAAAAACGCCGCTAAAAGTCTGTTTTGCTGTAGTGTAAATTATATCCTCTCATTAACATTACATGATGAAAAAGTGAAATAAGATGTACTAATTACCATAAGATACAATAAGATCGCATTGGATGAACATATTTAACCCAAAGAGATAAAACATATATTGTGGGAATAACACACTTATGACAAGGTTATTTTTCAAGTATCTATAAGTTGCTTTCGTAATGGTATATAACAAGTGAGAGTTCAATCATGATACTTTAGTTGAATGGATTCGTAATTAAATGATATCACACTTAGTAGACGAAGAATCAAAACTGCAATTTATTTGAGTCTTAATTATATATGTCCAATTGATCCCTCTATTAACTCAACATAATCCAAAACGAATTACATGAAGAATTGATATTACAAAATGAATGAGAACGATGATTGAGAGAAATAGATCGTATGTATCACTATTTATAGTAAATAAATTTTCTCGCTAAATAAAAAATGACTTTAAAGATTAAATTAAAAATTAAAAATAAATATTTAATTCATTTTAATTAATAAAAATAAGGAGTATACAAACAAGGATAAAGGAATTATTAAGTATATCTAAACCAAATCCTTAAAGCAATTGCTTGCAAATGTTATCAAAAAGGAAGATTAGACATAAGGGAGACAATCATCTTTTCTATATTCTTATCCAATCCCTTCCCCCCTTCCATACACAATAAATTAAATAATTATTATTTAAAAAAAAGAAAAGGTTAAACGCTTGATAATTAACTTTTAATTAAATAATAACAACTTTATAAAACATACATATAATCCAAACATCACTTGAGAAACAAGAATTTTATAAAAATTTCAAATATCAAATTGGAAAAATATAGACTTCATGATTTGACTAATTGTTTAACTACTAAAGGTTTCGACTGAAAATGTTTTCTTTTTCTTTGTTATGTTTACTTATTCTTGATGCTTATCTTTTGAATTTAAAAAACTTGGTGGACATCATTGTGTTTTCTTTCAACAATTATTTGTTGTATAAAAACAAATAAAAAAGTGAAAGCATTAGCTCCAAATAAAGCACATGTCTTGCTCTTTCACTAATTCATGTTATTTTTAAATAAAAAAATCCCATAAGTTTGAAAAAGTAAGTCTTGATGAAATTCTATCTATAATTTAAATAATTAAATTTTATTATCAATTTTCGTATTTTGCGCAAATTGTATATTTAATTTTTATACTTTAATTTAATTAATTTTTATTCTTAATTTTAAAATTTTAATGATGTCTAAATAGTAATAGTTAAAATTATTAGGTTAAGTTATCCTATTTCTAAAAGGCTATATAAACTATTCTTTTATTACCCATTTTATACTAAATTGTTATATCCTTTTAAAAATTCTAACCAATTATAGAATGCCACATCATATAACCTTTTAAAAAAATAAATTTTAATTATTTTATTTTATTTTACATTGTTTCTTTCTCTTTTATGTTTTTTTATATTTCTTTCCTATCCCTTTATAATGTTTGACAATGTCAGCAATGTTTAAAATTAGCCCACATGAGGTTGAAACACTAGCAATTAGTTTTGTTTTTTTAACTTCATTACCTACTTGCTCGACTTGACAGGATCGAAAAAGTTCTTTCATCAATTAAAACCAATATTTTCAAAATTATACTGGTTCAATCAATTGGATAGGAAATGAATTTAGAGATAGAAGTTGAACTGATTGAGATTTAGAAGACTTTGCTATACATCATTCTGTCTTCTACCAACAATCATTTTAAACTAAATACATAAACAAAAGAAAAAGAAGTGAAAGCTTACAAGTCCAAATGAAGTGGATATTTTTATCTTCCAGTAATTAAGGATATTTTAAATAAAAGATTCTGAAACGTAAGACTTGATGAAACTCTATCTATAAACTAAACTAAGCAAAGCAAGGAGGTGAGGTAAAAAGAGCATCAATAAATCATCAACGATGCAGGTGTCCCAGTAGCGAAAGTGGTGAAGAATCTTCATACTTAATTATTCATGATAAAAAGAATAAAAATAAAAAAGGTGAGAGGGTGCATAATTCATCAACAATACCTAACAAGTGGTGAAGGAACCCACAATCTCCATAACTAATTCTTTTCTTCTACTATTTGAGCAGCGCGGATAAGATATAAACTCAATTTAATGGTGTCAACCACTTTAAATTTGCAATTATTTGTTCTGCTGCCTTAACCACCTTATTTTGATTCTTTTAAAAAAAATTTTATGGTGAGAAATCGATTTGTTAACTATTATATTTGAGTAGAGACTAAAAAGAGTGTTTTTATCAATATTTTATTTGAGCTATTCGATTTTTTAAATCAAATTGAATTTTTCTTACCTCTAAAATCATCAATTATATGACAAATATTTTGAATTCTATTAAGTTATTCAAATTACAAAAGTTCAATTCAATTCAAACTCAAAACTCGAATTACTTATTCGAATTAATTAAAAATTTTGAATTAACTCGAAATTTCTTTTTTAAAATCGAATCAAATTTACTCACCCTTAAAATTAAGTACTTGTAAAAATTTTCCTTCAAGTCGTTTGTTTTTTATTTTTTATTTTTTCTTCAAATCGCGATATGGTTGTTGTCCTTTATATTTTAGGGCTTGAATTGACACCCTACATATTCAAATAGCCCATTAGTCGCTCTCGAGGCCCAAGTTGGCCTTATGACATTTCAAAATATTAAAAAGTGCGTAAAAATACTTATTTTGTAAATAATTAAATCTAAATTGCAAAAGCTGAAAATGTGTATTAATTCATAAACGGATTCAGTATTAATTCAATCAGGGTTCAATTCAATATATCATTCTTCCAATGAGTATATTTATGTCTTTACCCATGGTGTCAACTGATGCGATAGATAAAGTTAGTCATCTCCCTAATTGGAATTATAGATGACATAATAATCTTTTTAAGTATTTGAATCAAATGCACTCTTTGATTACAGGATTATGAACTCGTTTAGATTATCTATTAAAGTAAGTTGTGTTTCTTGTAATGTAAACGTTCTTACAGTGCCACTTATAATCAGTTTGAACTGAGAAAATCATTGAGCTAACATTTGTTTATCACAATTTTCGTATTTATGCAAAGTATGAAAGACATAAACACAAATATATAATGTGAAATTAACTTTATTTATTGATCGTTCAAATACGTAAAAAATAATTACATGTTTACTACAGTATGAACACATTTCTCAACAAATTTAGGGTAAGGGTTAGGGTTCTTTGGGATTGAACCCAAACTCTGATGTTTACTACCTAATGCTTTTTGCCACTAAGCCAAAAGATTATTGGTAATTTATAATATTTTATTATCATGCTTAAAAAAATGATATTTTTCTTATTTGAGGGAGAAACTCTCAATTTGTTGTATCCTTCATTTAAAGATAGCAAAGAATTTATATTATATTTGTTACATTAAAATAAAAATGATTATATTAACAAAAAATCATTAGTGAAGTTTGAAATAATAAGAAGTTTAATGGATATGTCAGATATATTTTTTATGGTTTATGAAAATTAACTTTGATAGGTTTTATAGTTGTCCTTTCAATAATATTTTTTAGGATTCGGATTTAAACCTTCTTAAAAGTGCAATAAAAGTGCAATATGTATTACTATTATGTCTAACACTTATGAAACAAATCATAATTTTATTTTAATTTATTACATTTCAATTTATCTGTGTACCAACATAAATAAATATATAAATTAATCTATTGTTTAATTTAGTAAAACTAATCAATTTAAAATTTTAAGTTAGTCAAAATTTCACGATTGGTCGTAATAAAAATAAATAAAATAATAGACATTTATATGATATATTATCAAATTTTTATTAATAATGATTTAACTAGACATTAAAGTATATATAAAATATTATAATATTCAATAACAAAAAGCAGCTTTATATATTTTACTTCAATAAAAACATCTATGTTAACGGTAATTAAAATAAATAAAAATAATTAATATTTGTACTAAAATAAAACATTAACAAAGACATTGACTTTAATGATAATAAAAATAATGATAATTGTATTATAATAAAGAAAAGAATGATGAACAATAATTTGGTTTATGAAATTAAATAAAAAAAAAGTAGGGTCTTTATTTGTGAATAAAACATTTGAAAGTTAAACCAACGACTTCCCATTCTTCTTCCTCATCCAAAGTGTTTTTTGCTTCCAACTTCTCAAACCTGTGTTTCTCATCATTTCCACTCTTTGTTTTTTGCTTTCAATTTCTCAACTCTTTGTTTGTGGTCATTTAATTTCCTTTTTTGCTTCCATATTCTCAAATCTGTGTTTGTGGTCATTTCCTTTTTTGCTTCCATATTCTGAAATCTGTGTCTGTGATCATCACAAAAAAAAAAAAAAAAAAAGCCTGTGTCTATGATAATTTCCACTACTTGTTTTTCAGTTTTCACATTTTCTTGTATTGTCTCAATTAAGGGAAACAAAAGGAAAAAAAGAATAAAAAAAAACCTGCAAACTTTCTTTTATTTCTGAAAAGTGAAAACCAAACTTTCTTCATACCTTGATTTCCACTTGGCAAAAGAAACAGCGCAGGGGATAGTTCAGAGAAGGTAAGTTTTGAGGAACTGCTCCTCATTGCTATATATTTTCATGTTTTTGTTGAGTGTATCTCCGTTTTATTTATTGGCCTTCTTAAATTTCTGTTAGTTTGGCTGGAGTCATTTTAAATCACTTGTGATTTTATTTTTCATAAAAAAAATTTCATACAATAGCTCCGTCTTAATTAATGAGTTTATAGATTTATTTTAAAGATTGAACAAACTAGAAAAAAAACGTTGCAATTAGAGTGAGTATTTAATTAAACCGAGTGGAATCAAACATGAAAGGGGCAAATGAAGAGTGTCCTTTCTCCATTCATTAGTCTTCTCGTTTTTTTCATTAAACATTTTAGAGAGCACACAAACTCAAATTCTATAGGAACTTAAAAGCATCCAATCTATAATCGAGAATGTAGAAATAAATATAAAATATGTTGAAGAGAATGTAATCCTTTTTAGGATTTGTTTTTGAAAGAAAATGATGGTATTTCACATTCAAATTATAGCTCCGATTTAGAATGAATATAATTGGAAGAGTAATTACGATTGAGTTATATTCTTTGCATTACATTAGTTATTTATTTATGAAGGTTAAAACATGGTCTCAGTTTTAATATTATTATTTTTCTATTACCTGCACTAAATCATTTCTTTTCATCTTTTACACCTACTTATTTCTCTCTACCTCTATTTACGTTCTGCTATTCACAGACACAAAAAGAGGTAAATTCTACCTTCTTCAATATTAATATCTTTGGTTTACAACAATTTTTACAGCTTCTTATTTGGTGGCTTCCACTCCATTTTTTTCTACAAATTCTGATTATATTTGTCACAATTGCTTTTATTTCTCTTTATGTTACTCTTCTTACTAAAAACCAATGTTTTTGTTCATCCTCATCAGACTATCAACAAAAATGGCCGAATATGTTGCCCCTGTTGCCCCTGTTGTCAAAATTGTGGCAGACCAGGCAAAGGAATACGCGTCACCCTATTTCGGTTACTTTTTCTCTTATGAAAAGATTGTTCAAGATTTCACGAATCAACGAAACGCACTTAAATTGAGGAAACAGAGGGTGGACACTCGTGTCGATGAGGCTAAAAATCAAATTGAGGTCATCTATGAGGACGTTGAGGACTGGCTTAGAAGGGCTGAGCAAGAACTGGAAGAAACCCAGAACTTGCAAGATGAAATAGATCGCGTCAAGTGTTTCAAATGGTGTCCTAAATGGGGCTGGCGATATGGCTTGAGTAAGAAACTGGCAGAGAAGACTCCTATTATCTCTAAACTTTTAGAGACTTCTGACTTTGCACAGGTGGGCTATCGTCGTTCTCTTCAAGGAATAGAGTTCATCACATCCACGGGTTTCACGGACTCTGAATCTTCAAAGTCAGCTTTGAACCAGATCATGGAGGCTATAAAAGTTGTCAACATGATCGGACTGCACGGAATGCCAGGAGTTGGTAAAACAACTTTAGCCGAAGAAGTTGGGAAGCATGCTCGAGAACAAAAGCTCTTTGATAAAGTTGTGATGTTTACCATGTCCCAAAATCCAGACATCAACAAAATTCAACATAAAGTTGCAGCGATGTTTGACTTAAAATTTCAAACAAATACCGAAGAGACAAGAGCAGAAGAGTTGTGGGTGAGACTGAAAGCTGAGAAGGACATCCTCATTATTGTCGACGACCTCTGGGAAGAATTCAAATTGGAGAGTATCGGAATTCCATTCGGTGATGACCACAAGGGTTGTAAAATTCTTCTGACTACACGTCATCAACAAGTCTGCACCAAAATGAACTGTCAGAAGGAGATTCAACTTGGCATCTTAACCGAAGACGAAGCATGGGTTTTGTTTCGGGATAAAGCTGGTTTAGATGATGACTGTTCCCCCGAGAATGAGGTAGCCAAAGAGGTTGCTGGTGAATGTAAGGGATTGCCTCTTGCAATTGTTACCGTGGCAAAAGCTCTAAATGGTGAGAGTTTAGATGGGTGGAAAGCCGCAAACCAGAGATTCAAGGACTCAAGGCATTTGGATAATGAACAAGTTCTCGGAGATGTCCTCAGGCCTCTTAAGCTTAGCTACGATTATTTGAAGAAAGGCAACAACCAAATGACGGAAAATGACATCCAAATGTGTTTCTTACTGTGTTCCCTTTTTCCTGAAGATGCTGAAATCCGTATTGAGATATTGATTGTGTGTGGAATTGGAGTGGGATTGTTCCCTAATGCTTCCTCTATTGAAGTTAAAAGGAATGAAATTGGGGTAGCACTAAAAAAACTCCAAAAATCTGGCTTGTTATTGGAAACTGATGATGCAGAAA
The DNA here is from genome assembly GCA_005393395.2 of Gossypium australe. Classification (NCBI taxonomy): domain Eukaryota; kingdom Viridiplantae; phylum Streptophyta; class Magnoliopsida; order Malvales; family Malvaceae; genus Gossypium; species Gossypium australe. Next base: position 3,628,315 of record CM016618.1, read on the forward strand.
CGATAAGAATGCATGATGTGGTTCGAGATTTTGCTCATTGGCTAACATCAACCGGAGAAAATAGGTTCATGGTAAAAGATGAGTTGAAAGAATGGCCTGATATGGTTGAAAGTTTTGAAGGTTATACTGCAATCGCTTTATGGTATTGTAGCAGTAACATAAAAAATTTTCCTGACAAAGTGGAATTTTCAAAGCTCAAGACTTTGTTTCTTCAGGGGAAGTCGAGGTGGAATTTACTAGTGGTTTCCAGTACATTTTTTGAAGAAATGAAAACTCTCCAAGTTCTATATCTCCAAAACGTCTATTCCTCTCTGAAAGGATTCAATTCCTTACCAAATCTTAAAACTTTGTGGTGTGAGTGTTGCATCCTGGAAAACTTCTCATCATCACTGACGAATATGAGAAGCCTTGAGATTCTTGCATTGATTTGGACTGAGATTGATGAGATAAGTGAAGAATTAGTGAAATTGTCTACATTGAAATATTTACGTCTTGTTGATGAAGAGGAGGAAGAAGAAATGAAAATCCCCCCCAAGTTGGTATCAAGGTAAGACTGCATCAGGTTTAATAATCTGTTTTATCATATTTGTATTTTGTTTGACATTATTTATTTTCCTCTTAATTACTTTAATAGTCGAGGGCAATAAATATTAAAAAAAAAAAACAGCTTAATAAATTAAGGCATAATATAAAATGTAGTCCTTAACATTTACATCATTTATCAATTTAGTTCCTAATCGGTTTTTGGTTAAATTTGTTCTGAATATTTTAAAAAAGTCAATTTTGAACGTCAATCATTTAAAAAGTATTGAATTGTTTTTTTAACAGAAATACTAGCTAAAATGTTTAAGTTTTTAAACATGAAAGCCGTTATGCCAATCCATATTTACTTCATGCTATATTTTTTATAAATTTTATGATTTTTTAATTGTATGAATTTCAATTTTTTTATTTTTTTAATATTTTATAAATTTTAAATTATATAACTTAAAAATAAATATATATATATATATATATATATATATATATGAATATCATTCCATCATTTAATAAAATAAATAAATATTGGAAGAGTTATAAATAAAAATAAATTTATTTAAATATTATAATAATTATTTTTAATAATAAATTTAAAAATACATGATTTAGGGATTTAAGATTCTGTAATGATAATTATGGAAAACTCTAATAAATGTATTAATTAATTAAGTAATGGTAGTAAGATAGACAATGAGGCATTTTAACATGTTCATTGTATTTTCTATATTAAAACTCAAATCTTTTTTTAGAAGACTAATCTAAAATTCGTTAATATTTCATATTCATCCAGAGTTTTTAAAAAAGTTATTACTTTTTAAAAACATTTTTAACTTGAAAAAAGAAACCCTATGTAGCTCTAATTAAAAACGACTTTAGTTTTAGTAATAATAAAAATAATTAATATTCCATTTTATTAAAAATTTTATTGAACAATTTATTTAGAAGTTTCAATGAAAAATATGTTGTTCAGTATTTATTAATATTTTATTTAAAAAAAAACTTCAATTCAATCTAACTATAACAAAATTTTATACACATTTAATTAAAGTTTAGTACCAAAAATAATTAATATTTAATTTTAATAAAAAACCAATAATTTAAATTTTATCAAAAATAATTTATTTTATCAATTTAAAAATAAAAATGTTAATATTTAACTTAATAAAAGAAATCAATTAAGAAATTCGAGTTTAACTTAATAAATGGTAATAGTAATATATTATATTAATATTTTAATCAATTAAGGAATTTTAAGGGGAATATACTCTATATATCAAGCACCAGATAAATACATGATTTTAAAAAACTCTTTAAGGCCTCTTTATTAATATCTCATATTCAGGGGCGAAATCAGGGTGCTGGCATGGACCCCAGCCCCCTAAAATGTAAAATTATTATTTAAGCCCTTGAAATTTTTTAAAGATTTTAAATTAGTAAAGGTAAAATTACACTTTGGCCCCCCTAAAATTATAAAAATTTGATTTAATCCTTTACAAATTATAAAAATATAAGCTATAAAAAAATTAAAATTCCATCCGCCCCTAAAAATTTGTCTTGGCTTCGCTCTTGCTCATATTCACTCCAGGATTTAAAAAAAAAAAGTTATAAGTTTTTAAAAGATTTAGCTCTAATTTTCAAGTCATATAATCTTGTTTTGTTAGCTTCACAAAGATCATCTATATTTTCATTTTCATGCATTTCTAAAGGAAAATGTGTGGCATTTAATACCCTTTTTCAAATCCAACTTTTTTCAAAAGTATATGTTTTTATCTTTCCGCATAATAAATAAAAATTTGTACTTTGAAGCACAAACCAAAAAAACATGACTCACGTCATATTTTTATTTTTAAGCCCCCAACCAATATGTATTGTGTCATATAATTTAACAACTAATGCTACCATTTTTTTTATGAATATAATAGGTTGACTTCATTGCAAGAGTTACATGTGATAAATAAGGACAATATCAACTTATTGGAGCTGAATTCATTGTCTCGTTTAAGTGCACTATCACTAGACATTTCTACTAATCAATTTTCTCAAGAAGATTTTGTGTTCCCTAAACTACAAAGGTACAATATAGCTGTAGGTGGGCTCAAATTTATCATTGAGGAGGAGGAGCTAACCATTAGAAGATTGAGAATTGAAAACTTCTCATCTTCATTGAGTGCATTTAAAAATTTATTTTGCAATGTGGGAGAGTTGAAGTTGAAGATCGTTAGTGGACTGAAGAACATTGTGCCAAGCATAGGAAAAAAGGTACTAAATGAGCTGACTTCTCTGGAGCTTGATTCTTGTGACGATATGGAATTTTTGACTGATATAACAAGAGATCAAGGGTCAACTGTTGCATTTCCTAATTTGGTGAAATTAAATATAAAAGACATGGATTCTTTCAAAGGGTTGTGCTATGGTCTTTCTCCATCCCATCGTGCAATTGCAAGCTTCACAAAACTAAAGTCTGTGAAGATTGAATCTTGCAATAAATTGAAGACAATCTTCTCACCTTGCTTTGCTCAGAGTTTATTGTGTGTAGAAGACCTTTTCATATGCCATTGCGATGGACTAGAGCAAGTAATTGGTTTTGCCCAAGAAGAAGAAATTACTAAGGTAGAGATGCCTATTCTCCCCAATCATTTTGTTAATCTAGCTAACTATTTTTACTTTTTTATAGCATTTTTATAGGGATGAAAACAATATGAGAAAACTAAAGACTAATGTGAATTCCATCATTTGTTTAATTTATAATTAGGTTTTAATATTTTTATAATATAATAACAAATGTTTTACATTAATGAAAATATCTTAGACAATAATATTTTTAAAATTTTTAAAGAAAAACAATAAATTGAATCTATATAAATGAAGAAATTCAATTAAACTAAACAGTTGTAACATCTGGTTGTTCAAGAGCCATGCTACTTTTGTTCCAACTTATTATTTGTATACTAAAATAAATGAATGTTTTTATATATGTTTTTATATTTTATCTTGTTATAATTGTGATTTATTGAATTTTGAAATTGAATGTGTATTCGAGTTTAATATATAATTAATCTGTCTAACCAATTTGTAAGCCTTTCAGTTAATATATATTTTATCTTGTTGTAATTGTGATTTATCAAATTCTAAAGGTAAATGTGTATTCGAGTTTAATATATAGTTAATTTGTCTAATCAAGTCTTTCAATTAATAATTTATCTCTTTATAATATTAAAAATAAATAACTTATTAATATGTTTGTTTGAAATATGCAGAATGACTCTCGTCTTTGTTGCTGCCCGAAATTGAGATTTCTTGAGATATACGATTGCAAAAGTTTGAAATATGTTTGTGCAAACACTTCAACTCAAGGGCTTCAATCATTGGAATATGTCAGAATAGTTTTTTGCCCTCAACTTATGCAAATCTTCAAGATGGAACAAAATGAGAATGAGAAAGATACTGTGGTTTCTCAGGTAATTCTGTATTTAAAAGTTTTAAGGTTAACAAAAATTTGAAAAAAAATTAAACATAAACCTTTTATATAACAACTATTAAAAATATATAAAAAATTATAATTTAACTTACAATTAAATAACAATTATATGTTTTAAAAATAAATACATCAAATTAATTTATAAATTTTTATTATCAAATACTATAATATTCATATTTTAAATAATTCGTATAGATAGAAAAAAAAATAGAGAAATATTATATATTTATTTTCTATTGATGTTACACTTTAATATATTTATTTATATTTTATATTTATGTAATATGATAATGATTATTTAAATTATGTTTTATAAATGATTTATGATATCAAAATATTTGCTTCATTCATGCAGAACCATTGCTGGCCAAAATTGAAAACTTTTTCGATATCGAATTGCCAACTATTCTCATGCTTCATTGTACAAGCTCCGCTATTGAAGGTATTATTTAGATTATTTGCATTTTGTATATAGATTTTGACACTATAGCAAACTAATAAATCGATATATTGCGTAATTTATGCGATAATTCATTTCCCTTTTATACTTAGTTTGTAAATGAATTTCAATATTCACTCTTTAAATAAAAATGTAAAATCAAGAAATGGTCTCTCATGTTCAAATAATTTGATTGGAATTTTAAAATATATCTTTTAAAATACCAAAGATACATGTAGCATTGAAATTAGAGAAAGTAGGATTCACTCTAGTGTGTTTTTATGACATTTATTGGTTATGTGTATTTGCAGGACTTGAGTCTTAGTAACGTGGGAATCATATGGAAATCTAATGTGCCTGCATTGAATAAAGATTGTATAGTAGTTGGGAATCATGAAACGGTATTTCAAGTTCAAGGTGGGTACTCATTCTCAAGAATAAAAGAATTAGACTTGAGGGATTTATCTGAAATGCGGATAATATGGAACGATTTTGCTCGAGTTGTAACCCTTGAGAACCTTACAACACTAAATCTGAGCAATTGCAAGAAGCTAAGATATATATTTTCACCTATGATGGCTCGTAGTTTATCACATTTGGTGAATCTTTCCATCTATGAGTGTGAAGAAATAGAACGACTCATTTTAGCCAATGATCAAATTTCTTCATCATCATCATCAAAAGTTGGCCTCCAACCTATCAGCTTTCCAAATTTGACAAATATCACTATTTCAAATTGTCGAAATTTGAAAAGTCTCTTCTCATTTGGATCTGTTCCTATTCTTCCAAAACTTGAATGTCTCAGAGTTCAAATGAATTCTAAATTAGAACAAGTATTCGAATTAGAAGATGAACCGAAAGTGGTAGCTGAAGAGGAGATGAAATTTGAATTAGAAAAGTTATCACTTGAAGAACTACCGAGCCTCATTCACTTCTGTCCCAATGGATATCATTTTGTCTTGTCAGCATTGGAAGATTTAAGAGTAAGAGGTTGTCCTAAGTTGACTACTAGTTTCTTCATTGATTCACAGGAATTTGTGCATTGCGAAACAAAGGTATAGATTCTGTAACCCTTTAATTTACATGAATGTTACTTATTAATTATTTTTTTAATCGAATCAAACCAAACTATTTTCACATTAGCTCTTTGGTTTTTTGCATATAACTAGTGGCATAGGTTGATGTCATTTTTGTTGGATTTAGAAAATGGAGTAAGCTGATTCTATAGTTGGTAGATAAGTTATAGTTGGTGAAGTATACAATAGGTTTGAGCTAAGAGGCACTGAAGCTTATTCTCCTAAGACTCGTTAATGCGTAAGTCAACATTTTAGAATAGAGGAAACAAGATTGAAAATGATTATAAAGTGTAAATATGTATAAGACAGGTCATACTTGAGTAGAGGTTAGGGCTTGGCATTTAGAGTTGCCTAGGTGTAAATACTTCTCAATGATAGCGAAGCTAACATCATTGTCCAATTAATATAGCTGCTATAGAGTGCACTCCTTTTGTAGTTTTACAATTAATTGAAATGCAATTATACTTTAAGCTTTGTAATACAATATTTATTAGGTTAAATCAAGTAACATGTATTTTATAAGGCCAACATGTTTTTAAATTAAGAATTATATTAATATGTTTACTCCAATTAATTTTCAACATCTGCTTTTACGTATTGAAGATTTTGTTAAAATAAATTAGTAAAAAGGTTAGAATTTTAAGTAAACAATTAGTAGCATCTTAATAAATTTAATACTTTAAATATAATAAATTTAATAAATTTTAAGTAAATAATTTGTAAATTATTAGAAAATATTACTTCATAAAGTATATATATGTTTCTTATTTTTCCTTGATGACATAAGATTAAAATTTTAGTTATAATTTTTTAATTATTTTTTAAGACACCGCAATTGGTCGAGGAAGATGCGATTGAAGAATCTGTCACTGTTTCAAATGCAATTTTCAATAAGGATATATGTTGGAGTCGTCGAGGGTTCAGTTGAAGTCAACTACCACTCATTACATGAAAGAGTGGATGATTTTAGAGCAGCTTTCAAAGCCATGTTACATAAATCAATAGGTGGAGGTATATGTTGTTTGGATTTTTTTGGTTAAGTTTTTTACATAATTTGTGTCTAACACGAGTTTTTTTTTTTTAATTTTTTAAAGTTTTTATATATATTTAGAGGATCATATATATCCATATCCAAATGGACATGAATGCAAAATGAAAAATGGAGATTCAAAGTATCATAAGTTCAATATATCAACTAAAAGCAGGTAAAAACATGGTTGTCAATTTCAATTTGTAGTTATTTTTTCTTTTTTAAATTTGCATATGTAATAATCAAATTCAGTTTGGTTTACTTGTGTTTATGTTTATTATTTTTGTTAAAAACAGGTGCGTTGATAATTGTGCATTGACGATTGTGCTTCTAACTGGTATGAAAGCTTACTTTAATGGAGTTGTGAAGCAATATGATATATCTTCTCTTACTTCAAACTAATAATTTAGCTAGTTATAGTTATGTTGCAGCTTTTACTGTATGCTTTTGCGTGAGAGTGAAAATTCCATTGCATCATGTATTTGTTTTTGTGTATTAAACCATAACCGAAATTGGATAGATTTTATTTTGCGAAGTTTCTAAAGGTGATTTTGTTGAATTACTGAAAGTTTGATTGTTAGTTTCAACTTAATAATAAATTATTTTGTTCCTCAACCTTTTTAATATTGTTTTGAGTGTTAAAAAAATTAATTATATTGTAAGGGAAAAAATGTTATGTAATAACTTATTTGAACTAAATTTGTTCTTTTAAAAAAAAATTGAACTCAGTTTGAAGTTACAAGCAAATTGACTTACAATGTTGAGTGCTCTTTTCTTGCATGAAGTGTGTGGCAATTAAACATACAAAGTGCAGTCCAACAATCTGTTTGGATAGTCAACTCATTCATATGAATTTTATTAAGCAAAGTTCAAAGAGATAAACTAACAGATTATACACATAACATTGGTCGAGATGACAATGTATCCCTATGACCACTAATCACCTGCCATGTTCTCGTGATCTTACCTTTCATAAAATACCCTTATAATTTAAACTCCATATGTTCAAGGCTTAGTGAACTACAGGGGCTTCTGTGCTTTTCTAAAAGCATAACACGGGGCAGTTTTCCATGACTGTAGTGACATTGAACCGTGGGAGCATAAAGTGATAACCCAAAGGGCTGAAGTAGACAAGGCCTGGTAATTGTAGGAGTTCCAGTCTCTTCAACTTTGGAAGCACCATATCCTCTTCAGTTACAGTGTTTGTTTCATCTTCATGTCTGAATACATGCTCTAATTCAAACGATTCCTCAACTTTGAAGACAAAGAGAAGCACTTAAAGGTAATATACATTTCAATTTGTTATTAAATAAAATATATGGTGATTCGATAACAAAGGCTTAACGTTAGATAGGAAAAAAAGATATTTGAATAGAAAAATTAAGATACAATAATTATATTTGTATTTGATTGTTTGTTATATACATTTATATTTGAATCATATTTTATTATTTTATGTATTTATATTTTTAATTTTATTTTAATTAAACTAATTATTATATATATACTGAATTCAACTTCAAAAATTTTATTAACATCTTTTCTTTTTAATATTTGTAAGTAAACTATTAAATTAATTTATTATATTAAAATCTCATATTAATCACTTCTGCAACATATGATATTTAAACTAGGGTATATATTGTTAAAAGCCAATGTAAAAGAATATTAACCCCCAAATCAAAAATGGAAAACCAACCAAAGCGTTAGTGGTTCAAATTTTGGGGTAATACTGGCAAAAATTCGAATTTCACTATGTATTTCCTTGATACGATCGAAATAAAAACATCCATTATTTGAGTGACAATTTTAATTATTACAGTAAGATTGATCATTTAGTTAACGTCAAAACATTCAAAATTTCGATTCTGATGACAACTTTTAATTAAGGATAACCTTAAACAAAAATAATTTATGTATCACTTATGACAAAAAAAAGTTGTATAATTAAGCGAATTCAAAATAATGATATTCTAAATAGCCCTATAAATAAATACCATACTTCTTTTTAAATAAAATAATCAGCCAAAACTCATTTTCAATGCTTTTTTTTTTCTTTGTTATGTTGAGGTTTTCTTCATGCTCATCTTTTGAATTTGAAAAACTTCCTCGATTGCCATCATTCTGTTTTCTTTCAACAATTATTGAATATGCAGATAAAGCAGATGTCTTCGTCTTCTTCCACTACTTAATGTTATTTTTAAATAAAAATTAATAATAGAATTTATAATAGAATATGCAACTTTAAAATTAGTAATAGAATTTATAGATAAGAGTTTGATAAAGTCTTACTTTTTGGACTCTTTTATTTAAAATATCAGATAAAAGACATCCGTTTTAAGGCATTGTTGGTTTCACTTCTTTTTTTTTATTTCTTTTCTTTTTTATTTTATTTTTATTTTTACAAAAAAAAAGTGATTGTCAGTAGAAGACACAATGATGTAAAGGAAGTCTACCCAATGAAAAATTTTAAAGTTGGTTCAACTTTTATTCAATGTGATATTATCATATGTGTAATGTCATATTAATTTGTCATTTTTCTATATTATTCACAAAGACTTCAATACATTTGTTCCACACAAATTTACACAAAACGCATGTATTTTTCAAAAAAAATTTACAAATTAACTCAATTTTTAAAATTCTAACTTTTCGGCTGTGACAAAAAAATTGTTTAGAATAGACTTAATAGTTTGTCTAAACAACAAATGTCTCAACTTGGGGAAAAATAATTTAGGTAGCACTTGTGACTGAAAAATATTTACGTACTTAAAAAAATCATTTTATCTTTTACCAACAATCACTTTTTCTGAAAATTATTAAAAATACAATAAATAAACAAAAGAAAAAGAAGTGAATCCAACAACTCCATCTCCCACTAATTAAGGAATTTTTAAATAAAATACTCTAAAATGTAATACTTCATGAAACTTTATGTAACACCCTAAATCCGGCCTAGCCGTTATGGCTGTATCTAGCAATGTCACACGATAGTGTTTTTGAAACCTCGTTGTTATGATGATAACATTCCATGTTATTATTTTTAGTAAACCTTTGTTAGAACACGTATAATTATATATCCTATCGATAAATCAAATAATAATACAATATTAAAATTTCTTCATTTAATTTTTAATAATATATCAATTCACTAGCAACACGTAAAATCATTATACCCTTTCACAATTACTATAATTTTTTTCTAAAAAATTTTAAGGAAGAACAATTTTTTCAAAATTACTTAATTTCCATATTCAAAGTTAAGACAAACCTAGCAATCAAACAAGATTGTTTTTGTAACATCCCGGAATTGGGCCTAGTAGGATTGGGCCCATTGGGCCTTAGGCGTAGGAATGTTTAAAATTTTTGAGAACAAGAGAACGACATTATTTTAAGTTGGACTTATTATAAAGGTGATTTTAGAAAGTTACGGGATTCTATGAAGTTCCGGGTTCAAGTTGAGCCTTAGAAAAAATTTTGTGTTTAAGCCTATTAAGGAGAGATAGTAAGTGGCATCAAGGCTTATGGAAATAAAAGAGTAAATTGCTAGCAAAAATGAGCAATTGGTAAAGAGGTTATAGCATCAAGTGAAAGATTTTGAGGGAAGAGGTTCAAATTCCATTGTGTACAAATTTTGACTTTTATTTTTGCATTCTTTCCCTAAGTGTCGGCAAAGCATGTAAATATGGCAAGGTGGACTTTTTATTTTTGGCAAAGTGGGCTAAGGAAATAAGGAAAAGTTGAGGTTGGGGAAAAAAATCAAAAGAAAAGGCAAGTATGGGGGACATATTGGCACAAAAGGGGGAGAGAATTATGGAAAGTGTGGTTGGTGGCACAAAAAGGGGAGAGTATTATGGAAAGTGTGGTTGGCAAATTTTGACCAATATTGAAATGGATGTGGACGGTTTTGGGTGTAAGAGGGGCAGCCGAATTTTTGTTAGTGTTTTGGTAGAAACTTTGGTGCTTGGTTGGTCAAAATTCCTTCTTGCATTTTTATGCCATTTCTCTCAAATTTCTTGTCATCTTTGCCGAAACTTCAAGCCATTAGTGAGCATTTCTTTTCTTCAATTCTTTCTTGTTGCTGTAGGTACCAAACCATTGAGACCAAACTATTCTCATTCATCTTCTCTTGAAAACCGAAATTTGATAAGCACCCTTCTCAACCTTTCTTTTCTTTTCACGAAATTCTCCAACTCTACTATCTTCTTCCTCTAATCCATACCCTCACAACCGAAACTATTCTTGTTCATTTTCTTCCATAGCCGAAACTCACAATCCACAATCACTCCTTCATAATTTCTTTCTCGTTTGAGGTGACATTCCTTCTTCGATTAAATCAGTAAGTGAATTCTTTTCTATGATCATATTCTTTTCTCTTTAGCCGAATAAGTATTTATCACTATTCGGTTGTAAATCGTGATCGTAACTGAAAATGGTGTTATCCTCCACTTCTTCATGTCTTAATCACTCTCTTTTTGTAGTGCTTTAAATGGGAGACCGTGTATTGTTCTAGCCGAAGTCAAACGGTGGTAATTGGATCCAATATCGATAAGGTAAGGGGGTTCATTTTTGGATTTTTCGTTATATCTCTATTTGGCTATGTTGTAAATCGGATTGAAGTTTTGACTAATCGACTATATGTTTTAGGGACAAATCACTCGATATATTTCTACCTTCAGATATAGTGGTAAGTGAATCATGTAACACCCCTTACCCGATACCGTTACCGGAGTCGGGCGTAAGGCATTACTGGACTTAACTACTAATTCGGGGCATAAAAATTGAAACTGTCCACCTGCGTCATGTTGAATAAATTGATTATAACTCGAGTTACGAAACTCGAAATTGAGATTCGTAAATTTTCCTTGAAACTAGACTCATATATCTTTTTAATATAGTTTTTCCAGAATTTTTCATGTAGCCAATTAGTACAGTTTATTCATTAAAGTTTCCCTATTTCACTGTTAGATGGTTCTGACCTATCCTTAAAAAAACTCAATTATATCATTGTACAAAATTCAAATAATGTTCTAATTTCTTCCAATAAAAAATAGACTCATTAAGGATTCTAATCATATAAACTATTCTCCATGATTATTTTTGTACAATTTTTAATAATTTTTACAATACAGAACAGGAAATCATGAAGTCATTCAGAACCAGTCTCACTAAAATTTAAATATCTCATAATATAAAATTTCTTTGCCTATTCTATTTCTTTCATATAAAAAATAGACACAATAAGATTTAATTCTATATCTTATTCACTTTATAATTCCATTTATCCTATTTTTGGTGATTTTTCAAAATCATATTACTGCTGTTAACCAAAAACTGTTTCATTGCTAAATATGGTTAACTAGTTTATAACATCCTTACTCCATTTCATTTAAACTTCATACATTAACCATACTTATATATATACTAAAACTAAATCAGCCAAAACCACAACCAAACATAATTATCAAGCCAAAATATAAATTTCCAAGATTTACAAGATGGACAAGCCATTTTCGCATGGCTTATACAAATATATATACATCATATTCAAAATAAACTCAAAAGAGTAATATATATAGCCTATACATGCCATAGGTCCAAAAGTTCAACTTATAAAAAGGGTACCAAAGATAGTTGATAGTGTGATTGACTTTGATGATGATCCCCGAGCTCGTACGTAAACTTCAAAATCTATAAAGTAGTCAATTAAACACAAATGGTAAGCTATCTTAGCTTAGTAAGTAATAAGCAATGGTAACCATATGCATCTAATCATTTTTTTAGAATTTAATCAATTTACTCTTATCCTTAACTAACACATAACCGCATATATAGCATGTTTCACTAATTAATATTTATCGCATTCAAATGGTCTCAAAGCCGAATAATCATGAACCATTTATCCAACCCGAACAAATCCAAAATTAATAATCTTACCTTATTACTAAAATTCATAAACCCAAAACAACTTACCTCATTAGCTCTAAGCATTCAACTATCATATATTACTTACCTGTACATCATCTCTCAGTTACCTTCATTCAATTGTTTAGGTCTCTAGCAAATTTGTCCACCAAGACACATAGTGCAACTCCCGTAACGTATTCGCACACATAGGGCCGTTACATAATTTCCTCACATACAGTGTCATTTAACCGATATCGCACACATAGTGCTCGGCAAATAGGATTCGTACACATAGTGCCACCTACCGGTAATGTATCACACACATAGTGCCATTACCCATTTCTTGCACACATAGTGCCATCTTCCGGTAATGTATCGCACACATAGTGCCATTACCCGTTTCTCGCACATATAGTGCCATCTTCCGGTAATGTATCACACACATAGTGCCATTACCCGTTTCTCGCATACATAGTGTCATCTTCCTTTCACAATTTCTAGCTCATTCTCATAGACATAAATTATCACATATAAAAGAAGATATAAAACATCATAGATATACATAATCGATTCCATCTATCCCTTTAATAAAGTTATACCATATTCGGCTTTAGAAGACAACCATGTACTCTCATCAATTCAATACCATAATCATACATTCATCTAGAAAATAAATTGGATACCACCATCCCCTATCTCATAGCACACGTTAAACAACTACTCAATTTGTAAGCATTCACTCAACCCCAAATATACATTCCATGCATAATCCAACACACATTCAACTAGTACAAATATTAAATCTCACACCATGTCACATTTAGAGAAATTATATATATATATATATATATCTACAGATATGTATGTATCTTTATACATATTTCAACCAACCAAGGAATTCATATAAATAAATACATATACATGTTAAAATCACATTCGGCAAATACCTTTAATTTCACCCTATCACATTAGGCAATTGAGGTATAAACTTAATGAAACTCATATAAAAATGTACATTTCAATTAATTTAACAATTATTCATTTGAAACCAATTGCTTATAAACTTACCTCGAGTATCGACGGACTAGGTTTCCCGACTATTCAATTAACTTTGCTTTTCTCCGATCCAATCCCGATTCTTTTTGCTCTTGATCTATAAATTTCAAATTTAGCTAAATCAAATATAGCTCCATTGAATTTGGTCCGAAAACTCATGAATGGGAAAATTACCATTTTGCCCCTGATATTTTACACTTTTTATAATTTAGTCCTTTTTGCACAAAACACAAATTACACAAAATTTGACCAAACTTCTTGAGGGCTGAATATTCCTAGCCTTATTACAAGCTCATACATTTTATTTATTTCACATTTTGACCCCTCAATTTACGAATTTCAGAATTTAATCCTATTTAGGCATTTCCAACAAAAATGCCTTAATTAAACTTATCAATCTAACATCCTATATTAATTTTCCATCACTAAACACAAATTTCATCAAACTATCAACAATGGCAATTCATGAATACATCATCAAATTCAAAAATTCAAGCTTGCGCTAGCTAGTATTCAAAGCAACGATCTCAAAAACGTAAAAATTATTAAAAACCGAACTCAATTTCATACCTTAATTAGACATGCAAGGGCCGAAAGTTTCAAAAGCTCAAGTTCATTCTTCATTCTCTAGTTTCAGTAATGGAGAGATAGAATGAAATAAAAGATGTTCCTCCCTTTTGTTTATGTTTTATTATTAATATATTATCATATGTTATTAAATAATGCACCACTTTCACATAAAGAATTAATAAACAATTAAAGTCACTATTTCATGCATTCCAACCGGCCACTAACTCTCTTTTATGGCCAAATTGCTACTTTAATTGTCCCATTTATTAAAACAACAACAATTAAGCACTATCTCATTTAACCATCAAATTTTCATTTTACGCGATTAAGCCCTTTTTTCAAAATTAAGCACTAAAACAATCAAATTTTAATACGAAAATTTCACACATACCAATTCACACATAATGAACATAGAAAATAATATTAAAATATTTTTCTGACTCAGATTCGTGGTCCCAAAACCGCCGTTTCGACTAAGGTCTAAATCGGGCTGTTACAAATCAAGTGTAAGTGATACGAAATCTTTTGGAAATCTGAGGGTAACTTTTGGTTGGTATTGTTCTAGGTTAACGACGAGTGGTTCGTTAGGAAATCGAAATAAGGTGTGTAATCCCGTATCGTTCGTATACATATCTGAAATGGTGTGTAATCTCACACTTCTCTGAAAGTTTGTATGAAATATTCTGTGAATTGGTTGAAATACCAAAGAAAACCAAAAATCAGCATCCATGATCACTCAGGCGTGCGTATGATTGTAGTGGTAATCGTATTTTGTAATAAAATAGTTTCGGTTAGAAGTAGTGATGTGTTTTTGAAAAATCACGAAAAATAGGAGAATGGGAATTAGAAAGTGAATAAGATATCAAATTAAATCTTACTGTGCCTATTTTAATATGGAAGAAACGGAGAAGGAAAAGGAATTTTATATTCTAAGATATCTAATTTTTGTGAGACTGGTTCTGATTAACTTCGTGGTTCCCTGATCTATCTTAGAAAAAGCGTATAAAATTGTACAAAGTGAATTATGGGTTATAATTTATATGTATAGATTCCTAGTGAACCTATTTTCATTAGAAATAAGTGGGAGCAGTATATAAAAGTCATACAGTGAGATATTTGAAATTAAGTTAAGAGAGGTCAGAATCATTGAACAGTGAAACAAGGGAAACTTTAAGAAATAAACTGTACTAAATGGTTAAGCCAAAAATTCCGGAAAGATTGTAGTAAGAATATATATGAGTCTAATTTCAATTAAAATTTACGGATTTAGATTTCAAGATTCCTAACTCAAGTTATAATCAATTTAGTCTGTACGACGCAGATGGACAGTTTTAAATTTTTATGCCCAAATTAGTAGTTAAGTCTGGATTGCGAAATTACCGAATTACTCTTGGTGGGTAAATTACCGGATTACGGAAATGCCCTTATGGGCTGAATTATGGAAATGCCCCTAAAGGGCCAAAATACGAAATTGCTTATGGGCCGAATGGACATATTGATTAATGGGCCAATCTGATATTTTGCTAAACGGGCCAATCTGATATTTTGCTAAATGGGCCAAATCTAATATTTTGCTTAATGGACCTTTTGATTAATTGAGATAATGGGCCATAATTTTGTAATAAATATCCGAATAAATTACTGTTGTTATATTGTGATTTGTTATGCATTATATACATGATTTTGCATGGGATGGGATAATATTGAAGAGAAGTTCTAGTGGCTCAACCACATATTTTGGTGGCTTTGCCACAAATTTGTATAGTGGCAATGCCACGTAAATTCTGTTACTCTGGTGGCTTGTCCACAACTAAATTTGCTATAAATGGCTTAATGCATCCATTTGGTGTGTTGGCGGGGTGGATTGACGATGATCACCCACAAGTGTGTTGGTTGGTACGGGTGGTGTGTAGCGGATGGATTATTAGGATTGGTTTGGGAATTGCATTTCATACACATGTTATATTGATACATTATTGTTATTGTAAATGGGCTTAGGCCCAAAATATTGCTAAATGGGTTCCAGCCCAATGGATTACGGTAAGGGGATTTCACACAGAGTTCTTGTAACTCACCCCCTTTCTCTTAACCCTTTCAGGTAATGCTCAGTGACGTGGACTTGGGCCATGGATGACTCGGTGGAGGCCATACTTCAGAATGTTTTATTTGGACTTTAGACTTCTTTCTTATTTATTTTATTACTTTACTATTTTGGGTTAAATGTTGTAATAAGGCCTCTTGACTATTTTTATTTTACTTTATGGTTGAGATGTTTTTATTATTTTTCTTAAATTGTTTAAAAAAGGGAATTTTCTGAAAACTTAAATAATGGTTTCCAAAATCGATTAACAAATGAATTTTCAAAATAAACTTTTACAAATATTTTTAACAGAAATATTTTCTCTCGAACTATTAACGCTATTTTCAAAAGACTCGAACTCTCTTTCAAATTTTCAACATCGTTTTCAAAAGTCACGGTTTCGTAAAACCATTAGTTCAAATTTATCAATTTATCAATCAAATCTTCGAGGTTAGTAGTATTTTATCAAATCAAACATGTTTTCTTAATTTTAACAAAGCAATATTTTTTTATTACGAATAAAAAGGGTTTAGCATGTTTTGCTCGTGTGACATACTAAATCTGCTCGTAACGCATGGGTCGGGTTTGGGGTGTTACAGTTTTCAAGGATTTCGTATTAGATATTGCCGCCGAGCTTAAGAAATTATGTATTTATTCCTTTCCAAACAAAAGAATTTAAATAATTATATTCATATTTTATATTTATTACTAATTAAATATAAATATTCAAAAGGAGAGGTACGAAGACCAATGTTTATCGATAATAAATAGACCCAACAAATAGATTTTATAAAGTTTCATCTTGGATCAGTCAAAAAAATTATGTATAATATTGGGAAGATGATGGTAACTTTTAAAATTGGTTAAACAACAACTTTTAACCCTCAACATCTATATATTGGGTCAATTTAGTTTTGATTCTAATAAATTTAACTCTCAACATTTACACATTGTGTAATATATATATATATATTCAATGTTGCTTTAAAAAAAATCTATCAACTAAATTTGATAAAAAAATACAAAAAAAAAATAGAAACACCAAAAATCCAAGATAATTATATTCATCTTATCCCATTCTTTTAAAATTAACCCTTAATGTCACAAATAAAAGTAAATCTACAAAAAAAAAAAAAATAGAGAGAGAGAGACCAAATTACATAATGTGTAAATGTCGAGAGTTATTTTTTTAAAATCAAGACTAAATTAACACAATGCATAAATGTTGAGGGTTAAAGTTCTTATTATGCTAATTTATTTCTTAGTACGAAATTTAGATGATGTTTCTGTTTGTTTCTCTTGAAAATAGACTCATTAGGGATTTAAACATATAAATTTAAGCCCTTAATTATTTTTTTACAATTTTTTTATTATTGTCCTAAGCCAGAACAGGGGAACCCGAAATCATTTTGACATTATCTCACAAAATTTATTATATTTCATGATTTATAATTCCACTGCTTACACCGTTTCTTCCATGAAAAACTAGACTCAATAAAATTTAATTTCATATTTTATTCAACCTCTAACTCAATTCCCACTATTTTTGATTATTTTTAAAAGTTAGACTACTGCTGCTGTCCAAAACTATTTCGGTGCAAAATGTTGACTTCCAATTTTATAACACCCTTATTTCCTTTCTCTACAATTTTTCACATCATTTTCTCTTATTTCTCGACAGCAAGCAATTTTGGCTTTTCGTCAAATCCCATTTTCTGCGTTTTGGGTACACACCTGGTATCATTTCTGATGCGTAAACACTCCTAAGCCTCCAGAACCTAAAAATCGACCAACATGATTAATCACTTAATTCATTTTTAATCAACCAATTTCGGAAGGAACTCAACTAAAAACCTAGCAAAACCCTTACCTCGCTTGAGTAACCACGGCTTTGCACAATCACAGTATCGATTCAAAACCACCAGCCCCTTGATCAATCCTAAACACCAAAAAGGAATCCCCCTTTAGAGATTAACCAAGAACGATTAACAATAGACAAAACCGTAACGAATGAATAACTAAATCAATTGGAAAAAAAAGAGAGAAAGAAACAGAAGGGGAAAAAATAATGGAAATTTCGGTAGCAACTAGGGGAAAGAATCGACAGAGGAGGGAAAAAGAAGAAGAAGAAGAAAATGTCAAAAAAGGTTTGGGGAATTGGAAAGATAACCAAAACTTTACCCTTTTTTCAACAAAAAGATAATCAGATTATTTTCTGATAACCTCTCCTAATTATCTCCCAAAATCACTCCTCATTAACCCATTAAAACACAACTACTCAGAATTTTGCCCCAACACAACTCTTAGCCGAAATTAGAGCAAAAATACTATCTCCACGCCATCACGGAAAATTGAACATAGGACCTCCAACACTCCAACACTCCAACACTCCATTTAACCACCAAACCAGCAAGCCCATTCTAATATAAACTTACCAACAATTAAATTTAAGCCATTTGCACAAGGTTAAGGCTTTATTTATAAAAATACCAAAATTTGCCCAAGTAAGGCTTGAACTTAGGACCTCTCACACACATAACCAGAACACATAACCACTCAAGCAGATAGACATTGTGTGTCATACATACACAAAATCAAAAATTAAAATTTTGGGGCGTTACACTCTATCTATAAACTAAATAGTTTACCGAGGTACTAATTTAAAAAATAATAATAATTTAGATATCACTTGTTATAAAAAATTTGTTTCGGTATCAAAATAAAAAATATGAAAATATTTAGGTACCAATTTATGAGTTAAATCTTTTTTTAAATAGAGTTTACTTCACTATTTTATTAACAAAAGTATCAAGTTAGAAAAAATGTAAATGAACCGGTGAGTTAAGATATGGCAAAAATAACAGATGTAGAAATCAGATATAAATATGGCAAGTTAAACATGCTCATAAACAAATAACATATATACGTATAGCAGTATAGTCAAGCATACATTCAGTATCCTACTCAGATCAGTTTATCAGAATATCATAGCATACGAATTAGGGTTTAATTAGCCCTTACCGACCCTTTAGTATGCCCACAGGTGATCGGAGCAACCTG
Organism: Gossypium australe; assembly: GCA_005393395.2. Classification (NCBI taxonomy): domain Eukaryota; kingdom Viridiplantae; phylum Streptophyta; class Magnoliopsida; order Malvales; family Malvaceae; genus Gossypium; species Gossypium australe. The sequence continues at coordinate 3,647,551 of CM016618.1, forward strand.
TGCGACCCTAGGGAAAATTTCAGAATAATAGGCCCACATGGCCAAATTGGCCTTGGTCGTGTGGTTCACATGGCTTGGCCCAAAATCCACACGCCTATGTGAAATATCCGTGTGGTCCCACACACCCAACCTGGCCTAGCCCGTGTGGCTCACACGGTCGGGTCCTATGCACGACCAAGCCTTCATCGATCATACTGGCATGTCTCGCACACGACCATCCACATGGGCGACCACACGCCCATGTGGTGTCGATAGTTCAATTTTTTGGCTTTTGTTGAACCTCGTTTGCGTTTCAGGTACACACCTGATTCGGTTTTGATGCCATTGCCAACACGAACTCACCATAACCTAAAAACGTTTAACATCCCAAAATTGGGCCTAGTAGGATTGGGCCCATTGGGCCTTGGGCGTAGGAGTGTTTAAAATTTTTGAGAACAAGAGAATGACATTATTACAATTTGGACTTATTAGGAAGGTGACTTTGGAAAGATACGGGGTTTCTATGAAGTCTCGGGTTCAAGTTAGGCTATAGCAAGAATTTTCATTTTTGGCCTTTTAATGGAAATGAGTGATGGAATGTAACATCCCTATTTAGGAGTCTTTGGCAAATTTACTGATTTCCACGTGTTTGCCTGTTAAATAATCGCTTGATGCGTTTTGGGGCTTAGTCATAAACCCGGATTAATTTCCGGCCTAAGGCTAAAATTTCTTTTTGGTGCCTAGGTGGAAAGAGCTAGGTGGAAGAATGTTTAAAAATAAATTCGGTGAAGTTGTGGCATGAAAATCAGCCTGGCCTGGTGGCTTGGGGCGCCGACTAGGGGCCTGGGGGCGCTAGGCTTGAGTTCGAATCACCTTGGACACAAGGGAGCTTGTTTTTATTTTAGCATCGGAGTAAGGGAGTGTTTAAGAGAAAATGCTGCCGAGTTGGGGCACGAACAACACATTAGAAGAGTGGCTAGAGGCTTGGAATTATTCCTCCTGGCCTCGCGTTCGAGCCACGGGAGTTATACTTGGGGCATTTAAATTTTCGCTTTTTGTGCCTAAGCGAAACGAGCCTTTGGGGAAGGTTTAAAGGAAAGTTTTGATGATTTCATCTCACAATTAATACCTTGGCATAGTGGCCAGGGGCGTGGCGGTTCGTGGCAGCTCGGGGACTCACGTTCGAGTCCTGTTAGGCGCATGGATGCTTTTAATTTCTTTTGGCATTTAAGCTTTGGAGATCCGTGAAGCTTAGGTTTAAAAGAAAGTTTTACCGGCTTATGTCATGAAAGTCACGTTAGTCGAGCGGTTGGGGTGTGGGGGTATCTCCCTCACGTCTTGGGTTCGAAACCCCTAGGTAGCAGTTGGATGTTTTTGTTTTTCGTCTCTGGCATTAATGCGTGCAAGAGCCTAGGAACCGAGTGTTTAAAAGGATATATCGACGCACTATGTCATAAAAGACGAGCTGGCCCGATGGCTGAGGCTTGGGGGGGGAGTGCTTCAGGTCCGGGGTTCGAGACCCAGCAGCGCCTGGAAGCACCCCCTTTTTCTCCTTTTGCTTCGGCCGACATATGTTGGGCGCCAGCATGCGCATGCACGTGAAGGGAGCCAGGCTTGATGGCTGCATCATGCTCATTTTATTATTATTATTTTATCCATTTTTTTTTTCTTTCTTATTATTTCTATGGTATTCCATTATTTTAGTG